>JABXWE010003919.1:0-24272 GCA_014611495.1 Limonius californicus
AAATAAAGAGGAAGTCTCCAAAAAATTAGAATCAAAACAAGAACTGTACAGACAATATTTTGACAGAACCGCAATAAAACTCAGAGGTCTAGAAACAAGAGATGACGTTTTAATCAACACTGATACAAACAAAGCCAAAGAATGGCAACGTGGAAAAGTAGTTGGGTTAGCTGATGAATCACGGTCTTATATGGTGAGGGCCAGTGACGGTAATGTTGTTCGAAGAAACAGGCAGCACTTACGCAGATCAGATAACGAGACTGTTTTTAGATATCCAGATCCAAATAAATCTAACCACATATCATTTGGTGAAAATGAGTGTAATTCAGAGTCTCAGGTGAGCACACCAAGGTCAAGGAAGTTACCTGTAAGATAGAAAGATTATGTGATGAAGTAATCTTAAGTATCAGTATTGTTAAGTTCTTGTAAGTTTCAAAATTAATAAGGGAGGTGTTATAGATATGGAAATTGGCAGCACTGAGCAGTTTGTGCCGCAACCTCGTGCTCAGGTATTGAATGTATTCTTTTAATTTTCAAACATTAAATCTTTACAACAATTTGTTTATTAGTAACCTAAACCCAGATCACAATAACTTCCAATCTAAAATGAATTTTAACCCTTAACTGGTATCGTCGGGTCTAAATGGACCCGGCGCATCTTTTTCTCACCACAGATTGCAGACTGTTGCAAGGAGGTGGTGGGAGCTCCGTGACTTTTCACAAAGTAAGGGCATTAACAGGTACCTAAAATGTCAGTTCACTGCTAATATTAGAAGTGGCGGTTTGTACGTGTTCGGGTCATATTGGACCCGAGGATACCAGTACGCGAATTGTTTTTAGACAACGAAGATGACGGAGACATTAGTGATGCATCCACTATCGATAGCGATCACGATTCGGATGAAGAATATGACACAGTTGAAAGAGTAAATAATGAAGCAGAGCGCGTGTTGGTTGGCAATTTAGACATTGACTCTAGTATATCAGGAAAAAGTGACCCTGACAGTACGGATGACGAAGATTCTTCGGTTTTGTCACCAACTTTATCTTATGTTTATGGAAAAAACAGATACAAATGGGCTAAACAACCTCCAACACAAAAAAAAAATTAAGCGAAACGGAACGCAAACTTACATGCAATTAAGAAAAGCAGAAGAACAAATTTCACGGTTAAAATCACGCGTAAACAAATATAAGAAAAGAATTTCTCGCCTTTCAAAACTTAAGGTTAAAAACTCATCAAAAAAGCTGATACCGTTAACCAAAGTTACTAAAATGACAAGAGAATGTGCGAACATTTCCGCAAAAGTAAAAAGACGTTTACTCTTCGGTGAAGTCTTAGAACAGCAACTTGTCAAAAATTTAAACAGCCTTAAAAGGGAGAAAGACAGACAAGTTATTAAAAAAGGAATAAGTGGTGATAGGTATGTTGACAAAATATCGCGTCATTGGCGAAGCAAGAAACCTTATAAGTTATAAGGTGCACAAAAAGCTTCAACACAATCTTAAGTTGTCACAGTATGACAGAAAAGTCAGGAACTACCATAAAACACAAAATTTAAAGATTTGTATCACCAAGTTTTTAGAAAGAGAAGATAATTCTGAAATGCGTCCGGGTAGGAAAGATTATATATCTAAAAACAAGACACGAAAGTAGAAAGGGATTCTAGTACATTCGATGAAGCGTTTGTACAAAAAATTTCAAGATGAAACCAACCGTAAAATATCACTAAAAACTTTTTGTCGCTTAAAGCCATTCTGCATAGTACCACCTAAGTGGTATGATAGACAAACCTGCGGGTGCATTAAGCGTTCCAATTTTCAGTTGATAATAAATAACTTGTATTCTAATAAAGTAATAACAAATAAAAACATAGACACAGTAATTATTGCTGAACACGTTTGCAATATTGAAAGTATGAACTGTATGTTTTCAACTTGTACCAAATGTAAGAACAAGACTGTTGTCAGTCAATTAGAGCAAACATTGCTAAATAAAGTAGTTACCTTATTCCAGTGGGAAAATATATCAGAAAAAAATCATCAAAGGTAAAGAGAAGGTAGTAAAGAGAATGACTAAGTGGACCCACAGAAAGAAAGCAGGTTACCCGCTTACTTGTAACCGGTGCCGAACGGCGCCGAAAATATAAGCTGCAGGTTGATACTTGTTCATACCTGCAATCGGCGCCAGCAATTTTACCGGAATGAACTTTCAGTTATCGGCAAGCAGGTTTGGCTTAAAGATATTTTAAATTGTGCATTATTATGGATAATGAACTGCTAATTGCCGCAGTTTTTAAAAAATCTGCAATATGGGACAAACGAGCAAAGTCCCATAGTAATAGATTTAGAATTTAGAGGAAAAGTGCTGGCAAGATATTAGTAAGGAAATGGGTGTAGATGGTAAGTATAAGAATGAGAAATAACTGTATTTATATATCTGTGTTTTATTGTGTAGGAAGTAATTACAATTAACTATGTACAAGATGTTTTTATTTAGTTTGTATAATTTAAAGGATTATTCGAAATGTACGCCTTAAAAATATCCCTCGTAACTGCAGCCGAAGTTCCTGGTCTTTCTCCTATTCCTTGCTCAGTGTTACTAGTTACTTCAACATCTGTAAGGTGACGTTCAAACCCTTCCCTACTTAAAACTGTATTATGTAGAATACAAACACATTTTATTATATTGTCGGCAGTATCGACGTTAGTTTCGATTGCTTTGGATATTATACGCAATTTAGCATATAATATTCCAAAAGCACACTCCACAGTTTTTCTTGCCCGGCATAACTTGTTATTAAAACATTCGTCTTCTATAGGTAAATTCTGTCCTCTATCGGGCTTTAACAAAAAATCTAAAAGGGGGTAAGCTTCATCCCCCACGAGTACATACGGAGCTTTTACGTTTGTTCCTGGTAGGTACGTCGGTTCAGGAATTTCTATTTCTTTTGTAATTAATGATTTGTAGAAATCTGAAGCTTTAAATGTGCCTCCATCACTTTGTTTCCCGTAGCCACCAACATCGATAGATACAAACATATAATTTGCGTCAGTTACAGCCTGCAGAACAACGGAAAAATATTGTTTGTAGTTGTAAAACTACTACCCCGTATTTTTTGGGCACAGAACGCGAATATGCTTGCCATCGATGGCTCCAATAACATTCGGAAAGTTCCAAATTTTGTAACAGTCCTCTGCTATGGCTTTAAACATGTCCTTTGTTGGTAGTGGCATATATTCCGGCTGTAACTGTTCCCACAATGCAACTACCGTGTCCGATACAATACATCCTACAGAAGATTCTCCAAGCCGAAAAGAAAGGGCAAGAGCTTTAAATGAAGATCCAGTCGCGAGATATCTGAAACCAACAAATAGTTATTGATAGTTACCTATATAACTACTTTTAAAATATAACATAACGCTTTTAATGTTATTTACTCTATCAATTTTTACAGCAAACGTATTAAGGAAAAAATGGAAGTATTTAAGGGACCAGTTTGCAGTTGAGCTAGGAAAATTCCCAGTTATTCATTCTGGAGATGAGGGAATTATAGACATTTCTTCTAAATGGCCTACTTTTATTTGCTACTCTTTTTGAGAGATAACGTGAAAGCCACAATGTCCAAGGGAAATTGCTCACGAGTGTCCAAGGAAGTATCGACTGAAAGTGCTGACCAGTGCAGTCCAGCAGGATCCCAGAATCCCGAGGAAGATGAAGCAGGCGAAGAAGACGAAAGTGAAGATAGAGAAGCTGAAGTCCACCAGTCGAAGGCAGAATTAAGTCCGCATAATACGCCAAAAGCGCAAAAACGAAAACGATCACAAACAGATATGTGGAATTCTGCAACGATTAACATCGAGAAGCAAAAGGCACGGGACGAGTCGAAACATTATATCGCAGAGCAAGTGGAAAGCTATGTAACACCTGCAGTCTGCACGTAAGTGGGCTTTCCTAGGTCATTCCAGGTTCGTGTTTTTCCTGCACTGTATTATTACATTTTATAAGATTGTTCGATTTGCGTTTACTCGTTTCGATTACTACAATAAATATTTCCACAATTATTACAGTAGGAAGTAACTTGCAATTTGATCAGTTTACAATGGCAGATATAAAAGCGTTAATTCGTAATCGAGGAACAGTTAAGGCAAAAATAACGGTTTTCCATAATTATGTTACCGAGTTGCAAGGACGGTTGGACGTTCTCAGCAGCAAGTTAACAGATTCTGAGTATTTAAGTCTTGCAATGAAGATAAATAGTTCGAATCCTTTATTAAATGAGTTTGAAAAGTGGCATGACGAAATCGAGCTCATTGTAGAGGAAGTGGAATTACCGGAACAATTAAAAGAACGCGAAAAAACATTTAATACATATTTTGAAACATTGGCAATTGCGAAAAGTTTGTTAGATTCTCATAAAAATTTAGTCAATATTTGTGAAAAGAACGATGCAGCTCCTAAATCAGTTTCTGTAGGCAGCTATGTCGATACAGGGCATAATAATAATAATAATCACTTTTTGCAAGAGTCACATTCCCAAATTAATTTAAAATCAGTTAAACTACCCATGATTTCACTTCCTAAATTTGTCGGAGGTTACGGGTCTTGGTTGGAGTTTAGAGACATATTCAAGTCGCTAATTCACGAAAATACGGAATTGGTGCACATACAAAAATTTCATTATTTGAAGGATTGCTTAGAAGGAAATTCTGCGTATGTCATTTAGTCGTTGAAGTTGTCTGCGGCAAATTATGAAGTTGCATGGTGGATAGGTACGAGAATACAAATCTGCTTATACAAAATCACATTAAATCCGTGGTGTGAGTAGAATGGTGTGCTCATAATATGCACCAAAGCTAGTTAGAGTTGCGCATGACGTCATTTGACTCCCACTTTTGCTCCTACTGGAGCAGTTTGCATGTTTACCATCGCCATATTATGGCCCAAATGAGAACACGTCGGTGAAAAGTGCAGTTAGAGTGTCGAATATTTCTTATTCTTATAAAGATGCCAGGATGTGCCGTTGCAGGGTGCTTCAATAATAAAAAAAAAAACGAAAGGGACCATTATAAAGTATTTTAGATTTCCCAAAGACGATAATATAGCGCGGGAGTGGCTTCAAACTTGTCGTAGGGCAGACACTTTCAACATTAAATCAGGTTAGCGATGTACTTAAATAATTTGATAATAATCACTTGTATGTTTTGTAATATGATGGTTGTTCGCCAAGAAATTGCAGTCTTAAAAATTAAAATTCGATACTCGTTGTTCTGTATAAATTTGATTTATACTATGCAATTTCTTTTATTAGGCAGAATTTGCTTGATCCACTTCGCAAAGGACTGCTATTTCAAATCTCTACAACATCAGCTTCTAAATTACTCGCCTAAATGTATTCGAAAACTAAAATGTGATGGTCTCCCAACGGAAAATCTACCAGGAACCTCAATGTCTCCAGCTCGGAAACGAAAAATACAAGAAAGAGGTGAGAGGTTACAAAAAAGATGCCGCCGTAATTTAATTGATGCTGTGATAACCGAAACAAATAATTCTAATTCAACAATTATTACCAATGACCAATCTTTGGGCAATGCAGAGGTCGCACAAAATTTATGGATGAATGAAGATCAGTTAGAGATAAACGAATTAAAACGTAAAATTGAACAACTTGAAAATGAAAGAGATCATTGGAAAAATGAATGCGTTTTACTATCTGACAAAATTACGTCGCTTGAAAACTCCGTTCAAGCAAAGCATTCAGCACAGGAAGGAGTTACGAAAATTTTTAGTAGATTATTTACCCCTGGACAAATTACACTTCTTTTAAATCAAAAAAAAACATTCGTTGGTCATCTGAAGACATTGCTGGAGCTATATCTTTGCGCAGCGTCAGTCCGAAAGCCTACCGTTATTTAGGGATTAAATTAGGTCTTCCTTGACCAGGATTATCTACGCTACGAAGGTGGGCATTAAATTTAAACTTGGAAGAAGGAATATTAATAGATGTTTTGACCATTATGAAAACAAAAAGTTTATCATTGAGTGACCTAGAACGGCTCACAGTATTAACATTCGATGAAATTTATATTTCGAACAGAATATGTCTGGATAAAAGCACCGAGAAAATATTAGGGCCTTGTAAGTCGTGTCAAACTGTTATGGCTAGAGGTTTAATATGCCAGTGGAAACAACCCATATATTATCAATTTGACCAAAAAATGACTAAAACCATTATTACCGACATAATTTCTCAATTGTATTTAAGTGGATATACAGTTGTAGCTATTACTAGCGACTTAGGTGGTGGTAATACTGGTATATGGTCAGAGTTAAATATTGGACCAACTCCAAATGGAAATTATTTTCCCCATCCATCTGTAACTGCTAAAATATTTTCGTGTTTGCTGACGTTCCACATTTGATAAAACTTGCACGTAATAATTTATTTGATAGTGGTTTTCATGTAAATGGACAATTTATTAACAAATCCTGTTTTGAAGTTCTGCTGTCTTGTTCTACCGGAGATTTTAAAATAGCACATAAAATGTCTAGATACCATTTAGATGTGCATGGAACGCAAAGGCAAACAGTGAAACCAGCGGTACCAATTTTTTCAAATTCCGTTGCTAACGCTATTGAATGGTGTGGTTTAAAAGGATTTATGCCCAATACGAACTGGTCGGAAACGGCAAGAATTTTGAAATTACTTAATGACTGGTTTGATCTTTTCAATGCTAGGGGTAAGTACGGTTCACACGAAGGAGCAAACGCTTACGGAATTAATTTAGCCAAACAAATAGCAATTTTAGAGACAATGGTATCCCTTATATCTTCAATGACTGTGGGAAAACATAAAACAATGTTACCTTTTCAAAAAGGAATCCTTGTTAGCAGCAATTCGTTGATTGGACTTTACATCTCCAAGAAAAGTTTGGTATAGAGTATATTTTAACATTTCGGTTAAATCAAGATGTACTTGAAAACTTTTTCTCATATATTAGATGCATGGGTGCAACAAATGACCACCCCACGCCAATAGAATTTAAATACAGGTTAAGATGGCACATCTTGGGAAAACATTCAGCTAGTGTATTTATCATGAATCGAAACACGGAAGATCATGTAAGAATGCCTTATACAACCTTTAGCTTCTTCGAGTTTCTCCAGCGCTTGTGCTTCAGATAGTCTCCAATTAGAAAGTGACGATTGCGTTACCCAAAATTTGTTTAAACCAATTATTAGTCAGTTCTCTGATTTAATACCAACCAAAGATGAATTGGAAGAATTTTTTCTTTCTCCTTTTACAGTTGAAGAAGAAATAAATGTTACGAAGTTACCAACAGCAGACGAAATCATATCGGAAGAGGGATTAAAGTTCGTTGCGGGATACGTGGCTCATCGATTTCGCGATACATATGAATTAGGAAAGGAAACACGACAACTTGATGTGGTTTGCAATCAGCTTCATATTCCTGACTGGATACGATTTATTTCAAATGGCCGATTGATTTTCCGTCAGAAGAAATGCTATTAGCTACCAAAATCATGAATTCATGCTTTGAAGAATTTCATGGCCCTTCTAATTCAAAATCGAAATTTATTTTCCAAACAGTGGCATCATTAAGCAGATCTAAATTTCCTGATCGCCTTAATATTCCACAAGAAGTTTTACTTTGCTTAGTTAGGACATGCACTTATATTCGTATAAATGAATTAAAAAAGAAACGTTACATGGAAAATAATGCTAGAAAGTTGACGAAGAAAATGTCAAAACTTACTAATCAAAGCAGTACCAGGTCTAGAAATTCAACAGTTATTAAAATATAACAGTATTAATTTAGTAACTATTTTTAATTTAATAAATAATTCACTTTTAGGTTTCGATAGTTACAATAAGTATTTTGTTTATTTTAATATTTGTAATGATGTCATATACAATACAATAATATACCTAATGTATGCAAAATGTACTGGTGTTGTTATTATTAATAGCGTGCCAAATTTCTAAAACATCCTCCCTCCAATATTTAAATAAACATCACACCGTTGGGCAATTAGGTATCAATCGCCGTCAAGAATACGCTGTCGGTCGGTCGTTGGGAGCCAGCCTACGTCACGCGTTTAGCATTACATGCACAAGAGCACACCATTCTACTTACACCACGATTAAATCATTGCATAATATAGAAGCAATTCAAAGGGAATCTTCTAGTAAATTAGTAAATCTGGTAGACAATGTTACAAAAAATTTACGCTCGTTAAAACTATTAGACGAACCAGTCGAATTTCGGGACACATTATTAATATTTTTGGTTACAAGTAAACTAGATGCCAATACCGAACAAGAGTGGGAAAAAAGTAAACCAAACAATATGTTCATGTTTGCAAAATCGTGCAAACAGAAGCAGAGACTTTAGAGGATGATTCATTCGCCGGAGAGCATTTATTCGATCCAGTTTTATATAAAAATGTAGGACCATGTCAGCCGGGTGTGAATAAAAATTCTATTTTCCAGAAGAAATATTGTTTTGAAACATGTAAGGGTAAGCGGTTTTTAAATGACTGGTATTGCTCCAGAACTGCATGGCTTATGTACTCGCCAAGAGCTAACAAAATGATTTGATTTTCTTGTGTATTATTCCGAACGAAGCAGGGCTCATGCTCATGGAGTGACCCCAATCGAGGAGTAGGAAATTTTAGAATAGGGTTGGAAAAAATTAAAGTTCACAAATCCTCTACTAGCCATAAAGAATCCTTAAATAAACTGTTTCTTACTGCTTATCGAATTAATAAGGATAAAACTGTAGCTAATGAGCAGTTAAGTGCAATGAAAGAAGAACGAGAACGAAACAGAAAAGTAGTATCTATTATATTAGATTGTATTTTATTTCTGGCCCCGCAAGGTTTACCACTGCGAGGCCATCTGGAAAACTTTAATTCTGATAATGGTGGCAATAGAGGAAATTTTTTAGAGTTTATCACATTTTTAAGTACACTGAGAAAAAGGTTTCTTTAGAATTAAGAAATATATTTTTTTGAGAAATATTATTTTGGATCTACTACAGCATCTTTGACTGAAATTTAAAAGTTTTGAATCAAACAGTAGCATTTTTTTGAATAAACTTTTATATTTATTTCATAAATTATTGTTTTGGATCGAATACATGTTTGTTTCAGTGAAAGAAACCGATATTTTAGTTATTAACCCATTAAAGCCCACTGGCAACTTAAGTTGCCGTGAACTTAGCGCTTTGTTTTTAAGCACCAATATTTTTTTCTTGCATTACATCATCTATATGCTGTTTGTACACTTATTGTCTTTATAATCATAATATGTAATATCTATTTGCATGCCGTTTTGGCGAAATAATTTTTGCGTGCGCGAATGTGTAAAATCATATTTTCGTGTGATGCAGTAGTTACAATAATAATAATTTAAATCATAATGAATTAATTTTTTCGCAACTTTGTATATGCAGTTAAAAAGAAGAAATGCTAGTATAATGAATACACACAACAAACAAACTCAAAACTTTAATTTAAACATTTTATAGATTGTTAAACTTTTGTGGCCACTTTAGTTGCCACTGGGCACACGTCACTATATGACGGCTTGTGCACAGACACGTTGCAACTTGCAGTAACTTGCGCATTTATTTAGTGGTTTTACATTGGTTAGTTCTTTTTGTAAGCTGGGCAAGTGCATACATATAAAGTGTAGGAAAGAAGGATATCAGTATATAATAAAAATAAACAAGTGCAAAATGGCTGACCAATTGTAAGTACAACCTTATAGAATTTTGCATTGCTCCATAAGAAATTTGTTGAAATATTTTCTTTGTTTATATACGTAGTAGATATTCAATTTATTTTTGAAGAATATTCAGTTACGTAAAACGTGGGTTTTAACATTTCAGCTATTCAAGAGGTAGAGATGGCAAAGGTTTACTTCTGCACGAATTATTGGACGAATTGAATAATCTTACAGAAGAAGAAATTTCAAATATTTCATCTGTAGTTATAAATCCTCCTATTGAAGGAGCTGATGTAGAAACAGATCAGGACTCAGATCAATCTGATACTGAAGCTACCTGCAATTTCGATCATTTACCTAGACGTGTTTTACTTTCCAAGTGCATTGTTATGACAACAGATGGAAATACCGATACAACGCAAATTACAGCAGGAACGTCCGCTGATGTTGGTAAGTCTGAATTGCCTAGTCGAAAAAGAAAACGGATTGTACATAATCAAAACAAACAAAATATAATATCTACGCACAGCAGAAAAGGAACTATACATAATCAAGTCAAACAGAGTAAAGTCAAAATGCCAGTCATCAAGCGCAAAACAGCAAATCAAATCAGAAAAAAAGCAGTACCTAATAAACTAAAAAAAATATTGTAAAAAAACAGTCAAAAAATGCAAAACATCTAAAGATGTCGGAAGAAATTGGAACAAAAAGGAGACTGTTTTTTCAATACCAATGACGGAAGAAGTATATCTTCCTACTGCTGAAGATTTACTAAAAAATACAGTTATGAAACCCGTAGACGGGTTTCTAGCGATGTTCACTAATAAATTCATCGAAGAAATTGTAATACAAAGCAACATTTATGCAGCGCAAAAGGGAAACCATAGCATGAACATTACAAGCGACGAAATAAAAGTAATCCTTGGTGTCATGCTCTTTTCAGGATATCATAGGTTACCTAATAAAAGAATGTATTGGAAAACCGACCCTGATTGTCATAGTGATTTAGTAGCAAACGCTATTCGACGAAACCGCTTTGATGATATCCTAAGATATCTGCACATGTCAGACAATTCGACATATGATGGATCTGATTCATTTCATAAGGTTAGACCAATATTCGATCACCTGAATAATTCTTTCAAACAAATTAGTATTGATGAAAGTTGCTGTATCGATGAAAGCATAACACCATACTTTGGGCATCACGGAGCTAAGCAATTTATCCGTGGGAAACCAATAAGATTCGGTTTCAAACTGTGGGTTCTGGCAAATTCTGGTGGCTTTATTTATCACGCTGAACCGTATTGTGGTAAGTCTACTCGTCTACCGGAATCAGAATATGGCCAAGGTGGAAGCGTTGTTTTAGGATTAGCAGAACACGCTAATGTACCAAAAGGAACCAAACTCTATTTTGATAATCTTTTCACGTCAATTGGTCTCGTAGATGAACTAACAAAACTCTCTTACGGCGCAACAGGAACATTACGAGAGAAGAGAGTTCCAAATGTAATTGGTTTATCTGCTAAAAAAGTGATGGCTAAATTGCAAAGAGGCTCACTGGAAATGAAAACTGATGGTTAAATTCAAATCGTTAGATGGAATGATAACGCAGTGGTAACCGTGCTTTCCAATTGCATACCGATGGAACCAATGAAAAATGCAGACAGATATTCTAGAGCAGAGAAAAAGAAAATTCAAATCAAAATGCCAGGTTCGATTGCTGCTTACAACCAAAATATGGGTGGAGTGGATCTCAATGATCAATTTGTAGCTACATATCATTGCTCTATTTGTATAAAGAAATGGTGGTGGCCGTTTTTTAGTTGGGTTGTTGATGAAAGTTGTGTGCAGGGTTGGCTTTGTATCGAAAATTTGGAAAAAATATACCATTATTGGAATTTAGAAGGCAATGTGCTTTATTTTTTCTTAGAACATGCGGAACGGAAGTATCAAAACCAGGTTCAAGACCATCCTCTTCACTGATGTATTCTCCTGTACTAGAGGACTTAAGAAGAGATGGAAAAGATCACATAATAATAAAAGGACAAACGAAGTATAGGAGATGCAGAGTTTGTGGAAATCGCACAAGTTTTGAGTGTAAGAAATGTCAAGTTGCTTTGCACGCGAACTCATGTTTTGCAACATTCCATGCGAATCAGTGATCCAATTAATTTTATACCAATTTGTTATTACTTGTCTTTTATTTATGAATATCAAATTATTTTTATTGTAGTCCACTAATAAGGAGACTCAATTTTTGTTTCTTTGAATGTAGTTTTAGTGTAACACGCCGTGTGCCCAGTGGCAACTTAAGTTGCCGGTTGTTTTTTGTATTTAGGGTGCAATAAAAAATGAGATTAATACAGCTTGTTTCTTACCCCCTCCCAAACCTATATACAAAATTTCACAAATATTGCACATCCACAAAATTCTGGGCTTTAATGGGTTAAATGCAAAGGTATCTTTATTTATCCTAAAGAAAATTACAGTTTTAATTTTGAAATTGAGATTTGTTCCGGTCAATAAAAACTATATTTGACTTAAATAACTGCCGGTTTAATCACAAATTTGAATCAAATAAATCGTATGATATCGTTGACGTTTATTACACTGAAATAAATATTAAGCATTTGGCCAGCTCAATATTTTGGAACAAATAAACCTTTATTTGAATTGCGCGAATCACCAACTAGCGGATACAGACAGCTTGCAACAAATACTACCAATGTAATGCGCATGCGTGTATTTGCCGAAGGAGGAGCGTGCACAATATGAGATAAACGACAAGCGAAGTTTCAGACACGTTTGATTTGGCGGGAATCGTGATTTCATTAATTATGTATTTATTTTTACAACGTGACTTTGATAATAATGGATGTACTTAAAGTGGCTCACTCACCTACAGGTCGCGCCTACAGTCCGATTTTCGATACACACATGCAGGTTTCATACAGGTCTCTGCCTGCAGTTTTGGCCTGTTTCAACAAGTCTGCATGTGTGTGTTGCAAAATCGTAAAGGCGCATACAGACCGGAGACCGAACGCAACAAACGCCAAAAGGTGCGTTCGGTTTTTAGTTACGGAGCTGGAATACAACGCGTACAGAGTATGATCACGTGACATCAGATGTAACAGAGTGTTTCTGACATATTCGAACGGTGAGAGTCGTAAAATTTGTAAACATAACCTCCAAATTGAATGTTTGAAAGTAAAGATGAATCATTATCATAAAACGATGGCCCTAATTTGCAATTTTGCAAATGAAATATTTTGGGATAGTAGTGATGACGAGGAGAATGATGGAAAATCTGCGAAAGTAGAAAATTATAGTGAAGAAATTGTATCGGCAATGACCAATCGCCAATTTAAACTGCATTTTCGTTTAAGTACAGAGGCATTTGAAGACATGTTACGTAAATTAAGTACTGTAAATAGAAAAAATATAACACCGGGCCACCCTGAAATCCCACTAGATAAAGCAGCAATGATTATGGTGTGGTACTTGGCCAATCTTGAAGGTTTTAGGTATGATTAATGTTCATCAATCAAATGGCATATAGTGTAATAAATTGATTAAACTGTATTTATAGGTCTGTAGCCAATAGATTTGGTATTAGCAAATCTACATGTTCATCGGTATTGTACCGAATGTGCACATTACTAATAAAAATTAACAACAAATTTAATATTATTTGCTGGCCATCACAGAATCGAGCTCAATTTATAGCAAGTAGTTTTGAAAAGCCCCACAAAATGCCAGGTAAATGTTTACTATAAGATACACTATTTTCTCCTACTGCAATATTGTTGATGTTATTTTAGGTGTTATTGGAGCCATCGATAGTAGTCATATTCGAATCAATGCTCCTAAGCATGATCACACTTGTTATATAAATCGAAAACGTTACCATTCAGTGTTACTTCAAGGAGTGTGCGATCATAACAAGTTATTCATTGATGTTTTCTGTGGGCTACCAGGCTCCGTTCATGATTATACGTTGTTCAAAAGATCAGATCTCTATAAACGTATAAAAAGCAATAATATAACCTTTCCAAATAACACTCATTTAATCGGTGATTTAGCTTATACATTATCTCCATACCTGCTAGTTGGTTTTAAAGATTATGGAAATCTTACTAGGAGACAAAGAAATTTTAATTTAGTATTAAATAAATCAAGATCTGTAATTGGAAACGCGTTTGCATTCTTAAAAGGTCGCTTTAGAAGATTAAAATTGTTAGAAACTGTTAGGCTAGATTTTATTTCATTGATTATAGTGGCCACCTGCACCTTACATAATATATGTATTTTATCCGATGAGGAAATAGATGATCTAATAGATATTAATCCAAGAAATTCAAGAAGAAAGAACAAATGCTCCTCTAGATCAACCTTTTAACAATGAACATGAAAATAATATTGCAGTCAGGAAGCAAACAGATATTATGAATGTATTACCCATAATTATAAGAAACGGTGATGTAGTTTAATAAATTTAAAAGTTATAAATAAAATACATTTCAAAGTGTTTTATTGTTTTAAAAATAATAGTATTAAATAGCAACTAAACTGAATTCTTTAATAACTAAATGCACCCAACACCATAATGAACTTGAATTACAAAACGTAAAAATTTAATAATATGCATAGATTCCATTGAAAATTAAATTTTGTCGATGAGCTTTTCAAACAGTTCAAGAAATTTATCTTGTCTTGCCATTTTTTCCTGATGTCTTTGTTCAGCAGCATTTACTCTATATTTGCGTTTAATTGAAAATCTGTTTTCTTGATCAGTGTCTCCATTTTCAGATGAGTGTGAACTTGTTGGTGTTGCACATGCTCTTTTCGAAACTACTAAACCGGAGTAACTGCTACATGTAGCTTCCGGATTTATATCTGGTTTAGTAAACATAATATCGTGCATAACTGCAAAATATTCCCACTGTCGCCTGTTCTTTCCTGTCGTATTATTGTGCTCTAACACAGTTTTATATGTTCGTTTTAGTGCCTTCCATTTGGTATCGCAATGCTTCCAGGTTATCTGCTTGTGAAATTCTTTTGTCATCTTTTCAGCTATTTTGACCCAAACAAATCTTTTAACTGTCTTATCAAACTCATCGTTACGAGTTTTTACTTCTTCTATTAAATATAGTACCGTTTCAGGGGTCCACATTTTTTCATTTTCGTCATCGTTATTATTTTCTGCAGCAATACCGTCTTCTACAACGCATGTTGATACTGCATGAAATTGGGACCAGAAATTTCCTTCAACCAAACGTTATCATTAATACTTCTTTCATAAGTATAAATATGTGTTATAGCTCACCTTTAATATTATGTTTTTGTTGAATATGTTCTAGGATTCCTGCCTCATTGCCACTCGTCTGTTTACATTCACTACATTCATAAATCAATTGTTTATCATGTAATAATACTTTAGCACACTGATTTTCATCACTATCATCCATGATTAATAGATAAAACTATAAACTCACAGAACATGTATAAACTGATACAAATCACGCACTGTAAATATTGTTGTATTTGAGGTTAAAGTGCTTTCACTCCATGTGCACAACCTACTTGCATCGGTGGATTCGGAGTAAGCTCTATTTACTCTGTCATGCTTTAAACGAACGGCAGAGTGCGCACTCTATGTGCTCCATTTGACAAAAACGAACGCATATTGTACTGTCCCGAGCAAAAAGAGCGAGAGAAGCAAATAAACGAACGCACCAAAAGAAGGCACATGTGGAACCGTTTGAGTTTGGTGTGTACGGGATTGGCGAACGCGCACGAACGCTTGCCAAGGGGTTCGTTGGCGTTAGATTGCGTTCGCTAGTAGAGCGGTACCTCAAAGAAAGATTCGTTTTGGTTTGGACAGGATTTCTCACCTTTCAGTCGTTGGTAAGCGTTTGGACTGTTTGGGACGTATTTCAATTAATTTTTTAAAATAATAGATAAAGATGAAGTGGAGCGAGGAGTTAAGTTTGAGATTAATAGAGTACTACCGCGACAAACCTATACTATGGGACCCAACAAATTTGCATTATAAATTAAACAAAAAGAAGGTGGATACTTGGAAAAGCATTGCAGACGAATTTAAATGCGATATTCCGGTTGTTAAAAGAAAAATGGAAATGCGCCGTGAAGGTACCACACATTCCGGAATGGGACCAGACGATTTGTACCATTCAAAATGATTTGCTTTTAGGGCCATGCAGTTCGTAAATGACAAGTTTCGACCAACAGTAACCCAAAACACTGAAAATGTAAGTACAGAACTTTATTTAACCTTTCCCGGGCGAAGTGGGATACATTTGTGTCCCAGACACCCATTTTTTATTGCTGTAATGTTAATTATTTTTTTTTCGCTGATGCTGATTTTTTTTATTGTTACTTAGGTTATTTATTAACAATTGCAGTGGCTTCATTTTTTTGCGTTTGTTGGTTCAAACAAATAAATAAATTAGTGTGTGGGATACAGTTGTATCCCACTCCGTCAAGCTTGCCATGCACTGCGATCTCGCGACGTCTCTTTATATTTGAGTAACCGAAAAGGTTTTTCAAGTTTGCACTTACCAGAGCTTGTCAGCCAGGGTTGGCAATTATCTTACAGTAAGTGTCGTTAGCAGTGCAGTTAGTTGCTTGTCAGAGTGCAGTTGAGTATTGTGTATTGTGTATGCATTTTTGAATCACGTCTAAAAAAATTAAAGTTGATCTCACTACCGAAGTTGATCAAGCAATTGCGATGCAGTGGTTGGAGCAATTTGATGAAGAATTTATAAATAACGACGTTATTTCTGATACTTCAGAAGTAGAAGATTTCTTGGAAGTTCAAAAAGACATAGAGAGTGTGGAAGAGGTGATTTGCTACCTATTTACGTATTTATATAAAACATTATTTAAATATTGTACATCATCCTTTTTTATCAGTCCGAATCTGAGGATGGCAAAGATAGCGACTCAGATAATGAACAAACAGATCCTTTATTTACATCAAAAGATTGCACTAACTTGAGCAAGAACCCACCGAAATCTCATAGGCGTTTAGTTCAAAACATAGTAACTACCAAAGCTGGCCTCAATGCCAAATCCCAGAATGTTGCAAATATTGTTGACTGCTTCAAGCTGTTTGTTGGTGATGAAATTGTAGATATTGTAGTTGAGTATACTAACCAAAAATCCGAGTTATTTTACGAAGAATATAACAGAAAACATTCCGAAAAGAAAAAGACCTGGGTTGCAACAAATCCCCTTGAAATGTATGTTGTAAGGGAACCATTATCATTCCTTTAGAGTAAAGATGTTCTGTATTCGAGGCCAATATTTACTGCTGCCATGGCACGTGAAAGATCTGCTGTCTTTCATGCGATTTGACGATACGAGAACAAGAGCAGACCGTCGAAGCACAGACAAACTTGCAGCAATACGTCAAGTTTTTGACAAGTTTGTAGGTAATTGCAATAATAACTATAATCCAGGCTTGCACCTTACCACAGATGAGCAGCATTCAGAGGAAAATGCCCGTTTAGAATTTATATGAAATCAAAACCAGCAAAATATGACATAAGAATATGGGCTCTCGTTGATGTAGCAACCACGTATGCAATGAATCTTCAGGTATATTTAGGAAAGACAGCTAACAAACCTGAAAAAGGGCAGGGAAAGCGTGTCGTACTTGACTTAGTGTCTTGTCTTGGTCGAGGTTATGGAATTACAACCGATAATTTTTTCACTAGCATACCATTGGCCAATGAACTTTTTAATCATGGTCTTACATTATGTGGTACGCTCAGACAAAATAAAAAAGAGATTCCACCAATATTACTACCAAATAGAGCCAGGGCTGAAAATTCTTCAATTTTTGCTTTCAGTGAGGACACAACACTGACTTCCTATGTACCAAGAAAAGGTAAATCAGTAATTGTATTGAGTACCGAACATCACGATACAAAAGTTGGAAATAAAGATAATGATTTCAAACCAGACATACTACAACACTACAATGCGACTAAAGGTTCCGTAGACACTATGGACAAAATGGTAAACGAATATTTAGTAAAAAGATCTACTAAAAGGTGGCCGTTTGTATTGTTTCAAAATGTTTGGACATTGCTTGTCTAAATGCTTTTACAGTTTGGACAACCAAACATGCAGAATTACGAAAAGACCGCGACTATAGAAAAAACTTTATATTAGAACTTGGATGTGAACTTATAAAGCCTAATGCGGTTGAAAGACTAAAGAACAAACTCTTGCATAGACGAATAGTAGAAGCTATTGATTGTTAGTTCCAATAGAAGCTGAAGCCGCGAAAGCCCCTGGTCCATCTTCAACTTCAAGACGATGCACAATATGCCCCAGGAAAAAAGACAAGAGAACAAGGAACACTTGCAACAAATGTAATAAATATATTTGCTCAGATCATAGTGTTGTATTTAAAACAATTACTTGTACTGTTTGCAACAATAATGAATAAATCAAAACAACATAGTGTAAAACTTTAAACTATTTTAAAATTTTAAATAAATAAGTTTATTTCTTCTACCTAATATATTTTTTTATGTTTCAACCTTTATAATAATGGAAAAAATATTACAGAAGTACTATAACGTTACATATATTGACAGTTTGAATACTTAAAACAAGCGCAAAATGATAAATCGCCTTGGATACATTTCTCCTCCTTGGTTCTCTAAGGGCGGATGTCACAAATTTTTAAAAATTGGTTTTTGGCGGAACTCCACTCAAAAGGGTTTTCTCTACTTAGTTCTCTAACGGCCGATGTCCTAGGGGCAAT
The DNA here is from genome assembly GCA_014611495.1 of Limonius californicus. Taxonomy (NCBI): domain Eukaryota; kingdom Metazoa; phylum Arthropoda; class Insecta; order Coleoptera; family Elateridae; genus Limonius; species Limonius californicus. The sequence goes on from JABXWE010003919.1 coordinate 18,562, forward strand.
ATTAACAAAGATATACATTTCCCATTGGGCAGTAGTCACATGGCTAGTTGGAACACTAAAGGCGGAACAGAACAACCGTCTACTACGTTAGGCTACAAAAGGCTGTTGTCCAGATGCGTCTCCAACAACTAGCTCTATTTGACGGACAACCGCCCTTCGTGTATAAGTTAGTTGCATTCAAACTTTGAATGTAGCGTGTTTGACGTGTGCTTCTAAATTTTGTTTTGAAGGAAATGTCTGACAGAAGTAAACGATTAGTGTGGTTAGCACAGCAATGTGTAGACAAGGATGCTGCTTCTACTAATCATTCAGAAGGTAAGCCACAAAAAACGCATTATATTGCTAAAGTTTGAAATTACAGTTTTTGAGGTTATATTGTTCTTTCACTGACGTTTAATAGTTTACTAGCACTAAGTATCTAGTTAAAGTTTTTTATTTCTACCCTGAATTGGCCCTTTCCATTGTAGAAAATAACAGCGATTCTAGTACCTTAGATGAAGAACAACTACATAAAATTACCGATTTATTAAACATGGACGTTTGGGATTCGCCAATCCGTCAAACTGAAGGTGAACACTATTTTATTCTTTTTTAATAAAATTCCCTTTGTAACAAATTATTCTAATAATTCCTAGATTTTGTCAATGATTCTTCGATTGAAGTCACCAAAAAAATCGCCAAAATTGCACAAGACAGCAACACCAACAACTTAAATGAAGTTCCCAGCGCATCTACCTATGTAGTTAGTGGTACTAATCTTGCTTGCTCCTCAATAATTGAGGAACCGTCTACTCCAGAAGCTTCCAATAACTTCAATTCAGATTCTGACGGTGACTTTTCCTCTACAGACAGCATAAATGATCCATCTTTTCATCCAATTTCAGACACTGATAATGATAGTGAAAACCCGAGCGCAAATGAAGATTTGCAACCAGAGTATGAACCAGCAGTCGGTGAAAGATCAGTAGCCGCAGTGGAAGCACCTGCTATACGTAAGAAAACAAGGAAAAGAGTACGCGAAGAAGCTAAATGGGCCAAAAATATTCGCAAAGAAAAACGGGCAAGTGGACAAGAGTATACAGGCAGAGGAGGAAAAGTAGTGCATGAAAGAAGTATCAGAGGCGTATGCAACTGTAAGCTAAAATGTAAATCTGCAGTGACAGAAGAAGAGAGAAACTTAGTGCATGGTAAATTTTGGAGTGCCATATCTTGGGATCAAAGGAAGCAATTTATAGCTCTGAGTGTTAAACATACCGAAATCGAAAGAACTCGCCCTAGAAACAACAAGCAGCAGGGTCGTAGAAAGTACTCCTATAAGTACTGGTTACGAATAAATTCAAACAAACAAGTGTTGGTTTGTAAAACTATGTTCCTGAATACCTTGTCTGTATCCGAAAAATTTGTGAGAAATGCCATAAAGCATACGTTTGATGGTCCTGGTATTACTACGCCAGACAAAAGACAAAACCATCCTCCAACAAACAAGATTTCGGAAGCTGCAAGGAGGATCGTTAAAGATCACATTCAATCTATTCCAGTTAGCGAAAGCCACTATAGAAGAGAATCGTCGACCAGAAAATACCTTGAGTGAAAGCCTCGTTTTATCGCTATATTTTTAATACGGAATTTAACTACAGTTTCAAATGTCCTCAAACTGATACTTGTGATGACTGTGACCACTATGAGCGCCTTATACAAGACTGTACCAATGAAAACGACAAAACAACGGCAATAGAACGGCGGGACGAGCATCACCGAGAAGCTAAAAAGCGCTATACTTTGAAGGCAGCAGATAAAGAACGCGGTAAACAAGAAAATTCGAAAGAGAGGGTGTGTATGGTCGATTTATAAAAATGTTTGCCTACACCTAGCCTAACTAATGGGCGATCCTTTTACCTTCGGAAGTTATGGACACTGAATTTAACTGTTACTGATACAACAGTCAATAAAACTCATTGTATGATTTGGAATGAAGTTATTGGCAAAAGAGGCAGTAATGAAATAGCTTCTTGCATATTAAAATGGATACTAGCTTTACCGCATCACGTTGAAGAAGTTACTTTCTGGTCAGACAACTGCGCTGGGCAGAATAGAAATATAAATTTGTTATATATGTACATGTGGCTTTTAAGTAAAAAACGAACTTTAAAGGTGATTAATCATAAATACCTATTAAAAAGTCATACCCATATGGAGGTGGACATAGCACATTCTATAATAGAACGGAAAAGAAAACATCTGAAAACTATGGAGGTGGCTGTAACGCATGATTGGGCACAATTAATTAGAATGTGCAGTGAAAAAAATCCGTTTCAAGTATATGAATTATCCTTAGAAGATTTCAAGGATGCGTCATCTTTAGGAAATGGAAAGAATTCCCCATTTGTCAGCAGAAAGCTCAATGAATCACGAGAAGCTTTTAAGTTATCTGAAGCTGTACACATTCAATGTGTATCAACCAGTACGGGAATATGCCGTTACAAAACTAATTTTGACGAAAAGGTATTTAAAGAAATTAACCTAATTCGGTGTCCACGACAACTACCCTTAAAGCTGCCAGATGAACTACCACTGATTTCGAAAGAATTACATCCTATTTCAACACTGAAATATAATAACCTGATAGAATTGCTGCAGTGGGTTCCAGAAAGCTGCAAACATTTCTTCAGAAGTCTTCCACATTCGGAGGGAACGGATGAGACTGACGACTAGAATATTTTGGAGGAATATGTTTTTTCCAGGTTTATTTTTGTTTTTGTAATAATAAAGTTTTATTAGTATTTAACATTAATTTCTTTATGTATTAAATAAAGTTAATTTTGACCAATGAGGTTTTTAATGTTTTTTTCATAATTCTAAGAAAAAAGAACTAAATGAGGCGTTTCTATTACATACTCCTCTACAACAAACGCGGAAAGAATGGACATCCGTCCAGGATTTCATAAAATTTTGTGTGACACCGTAAGGCGGTTGTCCTTAATTATTTTTTTTATATGTCATTATAATCAAAATAGTGTTTTTTTGAATGACAATAGATGCTTTCATAATCACACTACACGGCAGAACCCGATATAGGTCTATGATAATTTACGGAACTATTGGACAGCTGCAATATGTTCTAAAAATACGCATTCTAGTAAACAAACAGCTTTTCTGTAAAATTCAGATTTCGTGACAACCGCCCTTAGAGAACCAAGGAGGAGATTTGTGTCCCACTCCGGCCTTAACGCGATTTCTGACACTCCGTCCGGGAAAGGTTAAAAATATATATTCAATAATAGTACATATTATTATAATTAAATACAAAAATATACTTCAGGATTACGCGTACTTGTTTTGCCACGGTATACGATTGGTGTCAAAATATTTTGCGAATTCTTCTTGAATTTTTACTGCACTGGCTGCGGATTTTCTGACAACTTTTTTAAATACAGTTAAACCACTGTTGTCGTCAGAGTGGTGCCTCCATCAACCCTCTATCAATTCTCCGTTTATTTCAGTGTCAGAAGATTCATTTGGGGTATAAATATGTTTAGAAGATTGATTCTTTCTAAGAAAATTATGTAAATAAATGCACGCCATTACTATGACTTCTGCTTTCTCTGGTTCTAAAAGCATTGGTTTTCTTAGCACTCTAAAAATGGCAGACAAGATACCAAAAACGTTTTCAACTGTTCTTCTTGCTCTTGCGAGCCTATAGTTAAATCCACGTTTCATGGACCCCTTTTCGTGTAAACCTGCAAATGGTTTCATAATGGTATCTTTCAAAGGGAATGCATCGTCCGCTACAAAAACATATGGCGTAGGTGTTTGCGTGCCATGTAAAGTGTCTGGACATGGTACATTTATGGTATTTTCTTCAAGTTTCTTGAATAAAGATGAATTTCTGAAAACACCTCCATCGGAAATTCTACCTTGAGAACCAACATCAGCATATAAAAAATTATAATCGGTGTCTACAAGTGCAAACAAGACAATGCTGAATGTAGTTTTATAATTAAAAAAATTGCTGCCACTTGCAATCGGTGCTTATAAATGTACGTGCTTGCCATCCATCGCACCTATACAATGCGGGAAGTTCCACTTCTCTTCATAATCTCTAGCAACTTTTAACCATTCTTCTTGCGTGTCGGGCATCTGTAAAAGGAAAAGCAGGAGTTAAAAAATTTAAGCCATTTCTAAAAGATGTAACCTATATCTACTAAAGAGCGTATATATTTGTTTATTATTGTTCACTTTATTTTAGGACCAGGGAGATGGAACTCAGCAAAATGATGAGTCAGAAGCAAACAGCTCAAAAGAAGATGAAGATGGTTTAGAAGACGGGAATGCTCCAGAAGACAATGCCACAGAAGAAGCACAGAGCTCGCTCAGCAGAGTCGAAACAAGCAAACGTAAAGTGTTTGCTTCTCTAAAATTACCATCTAACAAACAACTCCAAGAAGATCGACGCATCAACGCAGCTTTTAATGTTTTACAAGCTCTTGGAGAAAAAAGAGCAACAAAGATTGACAAAGACGAGTGCGTGCTGTATGGGGAGTACGTTGCGAGCCAACTCGCCAAATTTGATGAACGTATGCGTATCATCGTTAAACACCAAATTGGAAATGTGTTATTCGAGGCGGAAATGGGTAGAACGCAACACCAGGCACTACAACCTTTAAATAATTGGAGTGGATCTTCGTCACCTATGGCATTACCGACACCTTCGCCATCGGCAACACCCGACAGTACGAGCAAGGGGCAGAGGAAGTCATAGTCAAGTTATAGTCTTCCTTATCACCAGTAATTAATTTAATATTATGTAACCATATGTATCATAATGTATCTACCAATATGAAAATAAATGAAAATTTAAAAATCTTACCTTGACATTCGTGAAGTACTTCAACTATAGCTGCACAAACTGCAGGGATAATACTGGATATTGATTGTTTGATCTTGAATGTAAATGCTAGACTTGAATAAGAATATCCAGTAGCCAAATAATGAAATGTAAGAGCTAATCTTTCTTTAGCTAGTATAGCTTTCCTGTAGTTGGTATTCTGCTTCTCAATTTTTAGTGTTACTAAACTAAGTAGCGTATCAAATATGACTGGGGTCATTCGGCAAAAATTTCTAAAATGGCCAGCATCTTCTTCTTGCAGATCATCCAATAAGTTACTTCCACTATATACCCTTCTGTTTCTAAATGGTGCAGTCATCCACCAGCGCCGGCGTCTCCTTTTATTTTTCTTGGTTATCAACGAACGCATTATTATGAATCCCACATTTGCCATTAAGAAATCCACATCATCGCTGGACATACTAATATTATGACTAATTAATTACCGTATTATTGTAAACGTAAATTCGAATTCGAACAGAGTGGCACCGAACGTTTACCAACCGCTCCAAACTGCCAGTGCTCGAATGTGAAACTTTGGTGTGGGCAACTGCAAGCATACGCTGACGAATTGTTTCCAACCCCGAACGCCAACGCCATATTTGCGTTCGTTTGTGTTTGATCTTGGTCTGTACGCGCCTTAAGGTTTGGCCTGAAGGCAAGATTTTCAAATCAGTTTGAAAATTCCGGCCAGATCTGCAGGTTTGCTTTAAAATGTCCGATAAAAACACCGAGTTTGTGACTCAATTTATCGGCAAAATCCTGCTTTATGGAAAATAAAGGGCAAATGCTACGCCGATCGTAAGCTAAACGACAGAGGACACTC
>JABXWE010003920.1:0-63221 GCA_014611495.1 Limonius californicus
ATATTTCAATTTGGCCCTCCGAAATGAGACAGCCTGTATATAATTTTACTTTAAAATTATTCATGTCAGAATATGTCTAATGTTTATAACACTGCAGTTTACTATACTATATCAAATTATGGAGTATTTAAATAAACCTGATAACAAGTCTATGTTAAAAAATTAAGTTATTATTAAATTTTTTTTTCAGAATTACGTATTATAAGCATAATGGTTTTTGATAAGAAAATTTGGGAGCACGACAGACCAATATACAGAAAAAAGCATCCACAAGTTGTGTTATCACTTATCAGTAAGAGAGATTTATCAAAAATTATTAGGTAATACACCAAATATATTTATTTGTAGTCATGGACATAAACGAATGATTAGTATTCGAATGATTTTAGTACTCGAGATATTCATTCAAATTTATCATCCGAATCCAAAATGCGCGTGCAGTTCGGCAATGCGAGAAATGTTCCGCATCCTACTTTTCGAATGATGACTCCCGCTCTTGTCTCAAATTGTTTCTTCGGTTTTCTTTAAATGTCGTTTTATGGTTTTCCTTATTATATAATAAGGTAATAAATGTTAATGATATTTCTAATTATTTTATTATAATTTCTTAATAGTTTGTATGTTTATAAGCGTGATCATGACGACCAATTTGGTGAGTAATTTAAAAGTTGGACAGATTACAAATCATCGTACCTGATCAAAATCAAAAACATTTCTTTATTTGATATTTTTAAACAGTGACATAAATTGCTGAAATTATTTGAGGTTATTATCTAGGTTATGACAATAATTAATTGAATAATAATCAATCTTAGAAATGCCAGAATTAATATTTTTGAATTTAAGTATAGAAAAATAGAAATAAATAATCGTAACTTAAACCTGCCCGGTTGGAAATTAGTAAACTTATTTTGCTACTCAGCACACATGCGACCCCATCACACAAAATAAGTCAAATATGTTACTGTCGTATCTTCTCGAGTTACAAATTCATTCAAATAGTACTCAAATTATATACCCACACAAACAATATTTCGATTACTACCCGATAACGAAACGAAAGTAATCCCAGAAGTTTTATTCATTCGAATGAATTACTCGCATCTCGAGTAATATGGCAGATATATGGCATAACCGAATATTTCGAATGATTTTATTTATATCACTATTTATTTGTATGTCCGAAATAGTTTAATTTATCTACAAAACTAAAACAATAGCAAGTTCATTAGTTTGTATAGTTTTGAAGGTACTATTTTTATTTGAATTTAGAAGGAACAAAATCCAAGTATTAAAAACATTCTTCGATGGTGTCACATAGTAATGAAGAGGGTTATTTATTTATTTTGCGCCAACCTTGGTTCTGCTGGTATGGATAATCACTAACGTCAGAGAGTGCGTCTATGATAACTAACACAGAGGAAGAAAATTCAACTTGAAGCTACATGGAAAGTAAAACCACTTCACAGCTGTAATATAACATCTTACAAAGGCTAAGCTGTTATACCAAATTGTGTCTAAATGTCGCTACAGGCTGAATTAAAAATTATTACAATACAGTTCGTCTGGAAATTATTAGATTAGTTGATTAACGATAGATTCCTTTGTATGTTTCATGAAAACAGTCACCAAAAATGTCTAAGATTTAACGTAGACATAAGCGCTACAAGACAATAGGGAAACCTTTGAATAATGGATCTGCTAATTATCTATGCACATCATCAAGTGACAATTAACTAGTGTTAATGCGACACATTCTCCTGGAGTGAATGCATTAAGACAAATTAAGTGGCGTCATTAACACAGGGAACATGATGTAGTTGGTCGTTACATCAAGAGTTCATATAGCTGACAAAGAAGATAAAATCTGACTAACATATTACCCTTTGCATAACAACTTACGGGCATGTATTATATAGATATTGAAAAAATAACTGAAACTGTAAAATGGTGGAAAAAGGTTTAATATTGTTATAATTATAAGAGAATATTTAAAACCTACGGATACGCCGCTTAGACTAACACAATAAAAACCAAAATAAACTATTAAATAATTCGCAGTCCTGTAGACTACTTTGAATGTAATAATATACCTAATATGCTACATGCTAGCTCCTTAAAATGGTTATTCAAATGTTCTAATGTAAGAGTTTTAAAATCTGCGTAAATCATAAAAGTTTATTCTTACTGCTATTTTTGCATGAACTATTTTATGTAATAACATAATTAAAGTTGTGTACAGTTTCCATAACTTTTTAAATACGTATGCACATTTTCATTTAACAACTCAATAAATCAGTCGGGCATACAGCCGCATTCTTCGTAACTTTCTAAGTGCATGCTTAACATTTCTAATTTTACAGTGTGTAAACTACGGAAGCTGCGCATTTATTAAAAACATAAATCCTGTCCGGATCTTTAATATAAACTTTAATTAATTGAAGCTAGTCCTTAAACAATGATTAATTCCACGTTTTATGCAACACCCAGTACAAGTAAAAGTTTTTATGGCGTCATTATTCCGTGTGTTGCTTTGCATTTATAGCCCTGCTGAGATTAACGTTCGCAAAATGTTGCACGGTAAGAATACAAAATTAAATTCTCTTTAAATGTATGTGCGTACTTGTTGGCTACTATAAATTTATAGTTTTGCTATTTAAAGGACAGTCTATTTCTTAATCTCTATAACTACATAATTACAAACATAACCCGAAAATGTATACGGCGATCACGAATCTTATACAGAATCTATTTATGTGAGTTTACACTGGTTTATTATTTATGGCGCACTGTAAATTCGACATCTCATAATTTTTTAAATTATTTTTCCAGATAAAAAGAACATGAAACGCGATAAAAAAAATACTAAGGAACTGTTAAAATCAATTTATTACATCAAAACGATACAAGGAGTTCAGATAAACATGTGTTGCAAATCTTCTGGTGTCAAGTTAAAGCTCTTCAAGGGGACTTCTCTAATTAGTTTTGAGCATGACAGTTCGGATGTATGGAAAACTTTAGGGAAGGACTCAAAACCTGACAAAAACAATTAGATATTTTTCGGGATACTATATATGTCATGTATAATAGATAAGGAGGGTGGACTGACATACAGGAAGGATTGTACTCAGGAAAAAACACGATTTCGAGCATATTATTACTGTCCTACTTAATTGAAATTAATATTAAGGAACTAGTAAAGTGACTCAAAATAAGCTGAAACTAGTGTTTTATATTGTCTATGATAACAGGTTGACTTTTTACCTTATAAAAAATTTCTATCTTTTATGAATATATTCTCAATCTCAATGTCGAAACTTATATAAGTTTTTCATAATTAAAACAAAGGCAAGACATGCGAAACAACTTATATTGTTGTAATTAATAGGTATTGTCTTTTATACTGGCTGTAGATATTTTTTCACTGTTTAGGTAGACGGCCCCAAGTCCCAGAAAGGACAGGGAAAGGAATGTAATAGTTTGCTGATGTCAAGAATTTCATGTAATTTTGAATTGCTAGATCACTTTAGTATCCCGTAAATTATTAACAACCTACTATACTATTTACCTGTTGCAATTATTAGTAGTATTGTACCTATTTACTAGTTGATATTCTTACTGAAGGTATTCCACTCAAATCTGAGAAAAGTAACAAAGTATCTCGTGCGGGCTTTTGCTAGTACCCCATCGGGCGCCTCCCCGTGTGGCGAATAGGGAAATGCTCACAAGATATGGTGAGTACCGGGGAAATAAATTACCGGGGCGGACCAAAACTAGCAGCAGCGTCTGACCCAGAGTGGGCAGCTGCAAATAGACAGGGCACTCTTATATTCTACGGTTAAGAATTAGCCCAAAGGCAGATGAACCAAAAATGGTCAACGGCATAGAATCGGACAGGCAAGGGGAAACCATCCGATTAACTACCCATGAGAATATTATGATATTGATACACACGAAGCAGGATAGAGACGTGTCGTGCGACCCGGGTAGCGACCGGCGCCAAGTTGAGTCCAGGTCAACTGGTGTGAAATTGGCTACCAGGCATGCATCTGCAGGCAGCCAGGCAAAGCATGGGAAATATTATACTGGAAGAAGAAGAAGAAATGAGCAAGGACTATAGATCCGACGCAAATTCAAAATGGCGACATGGAATGTGAGAGGATTATTAGAGACAAGAAAACTACATTTGGTTGAAGGAGAAATTAGTCGGGAAGAAATAATGGTATGTGGGATATCGATAACACATTGGAAAGATCAAGGACATTTTCAAACTAAAGACCACATAATATATACGTCTGGAGCACCCAACACAGGTCGAAATGGGGTCGCTTTGCTAGTAAATAAGAAAACTTCGGACTACATATCACAATACCATCCAATAAATGACCGACTAATCAGGATAACAGTAGACACAAACCCTAGAAAATTACATGTCCTATAAGTATATATGCCGACAACCGACGCACCAGATGATGAAGTAGAAACCCTATATGAAACCATAGAAAACATTTGCACAAGTATTCCGTCAAAAGAAATTCTTGTTATAATGGGTCACATACGTATAGTGGGAGTATGGATTGGGAACACGAAATAATAGAGGGGAACGACTTATACAATTAGCAATAGATGACAGTTTTACTATTGCAAACACTACTTTCCAACACCATCCTCGCAGTCTATCTACTTGATAATCACCTAACCAACAGTATACAGAAATTGACTATGTGCTGATAAGACGCCGTTGGAGAACATCAATAACCACCGTCAAAGCAAAAACAAATATAGAATGTGCACCTGATCATAAGATACTATGTGTCCAAATGAAATAAAGCTCCAGAGTAGAAAAAAACATATTACCAATACCGCAGGCAGAAGACTTCCAGAAAGCCTTACAAGAGAATATATGCTACGAACATGGGGAAGACCCTCAACAAATGTGCACAGATGCAAAGAATATTGATAAAAGGTGCGTTACAAAAATCCACACCTCAGCCAAGGCAAAATAAAACAAAACACTGGATAACAAGAAACTCTCGAACTTATAGAAGAAAGAAGAAAACTAAAACTATCCGCCATAGAAACAGAAGGGAAGCAAAAACAAATGACGGAATTCAACAAAATCATTTAGATTTAGGAAATAGTGGAAGATAATTAAATTTAGCATTTGGTGTTGGTTTTCCTTAGCACTAAGGTAGAAACGCGGGGAATTACAGTTTAATCCGAATCCGAATGGCATACATTACAGCGAATGATTTTGGCATTAAAATACCACATTTGCTGGTCATATTGGGGAATTATGTGTGGTGAATTGCAGCACAAAATTTTTCGTAAGTGTTGGGAATCCACCACAAGCCATATTCGACGTTTTGTCCAAAAATCGAGCGCTCTGCCAACTTAGCTACCACTAACAGTAGTCGATAAGTCTCATGAAATGTCAAGTTTCATTATAATTGAACTTGTATTCCTAAAGTATGCAGCCTTGTACGGATACACACACATGCACATATACTTATACAGGGTGTTTCAGAATAACGTTTTTTAATGTATGCGCAGGTATTGTCAGTGTTGTAATGTTGGAACCATTTCTACTTCTACCACGACGGAATGGCGACTATTATTTACAGTTTCTACAACAGGAAATAACACTGCTACTGGAAGACGTCTTTTTAATTATCCGGCAAAGTTTTTCTTTACTTTTGTAATTCTTGGGTTAATCTAAAATTAAAATTTTTGAATATCATGATGATATCTTTTAAACTTTAATTAACTACTTTCAAATACGGCGAAAAATTTATATTTTATTATTTGAGGCTAACTAGACTTATTGATCGAAATTCCTGTAGTGTATCTCGAAGTGAAATACGGATTACGTTTTCAAAATATTATTTGAAAAGAAGTGATCCTATTAAAAAAAATTAAGATACAATCACTGTTTGTAACAAATTGTTCTATTAAATAAACTATATTATATTGAAACCGGGTTACACACAAAAAAGTATGGGGATAAAAACCACACAATCTCTTAGAAAATCCCTTCTACAGGGTTTGTGTTTTTTAAATGAAGGTCTTACCTGTAATTCTGTTCCAAATATGGTAATAATAGCTTCATTAGCTCCAGAGAGAATCAAGCAATACAAACTTTTTGGAAGCTATTGGAGGCCTATAATTCCGTAAGGGTACATATTTCGACCTATGTTTATATAGACTTCTTCGTCAATTTTGATGAGTTCTATATGCCATTTCGGAAAGATATTCTGAAACACTCTGTATAAAGATAGACATTTTGCATAAATCAAAATTTTACTTATCTAGAAATCCAAAACTATTATTTCCAGTCTTAATATCGAATTACAGCATTATATGGCGTTTCCATACTTAAGTACAAATTGCTTATCATAATTAAGAAATTTTTTTATCAGTTACATAGTACAGGCATTCCAAAATTTTCATTATTTGGTATGCAGAGTAAAATTTTTTTTGTTATGTATTACCTGTAAGTTCTCTATTACCTCTTGAAATTTCTATAAACTACAATAATTGTTAAACAGTATTATAATAAATTGTATTTCAGATTACAAGGACAAAAAGGACCGGGTGGTAAAACAGTCGCTAAAAAAGTAGATGAATGTTTCATGTTCAGTATTTCAAGGGGTTGCACTGATTCAAACTACAGGGTTTGATAATCCGCATGAAAGTTTTAAATTTTGTGAACATGAAATAATATACATTGTTTTGTGTTTTAACCATCATAGTTTTCACATTGTAGTTGAAATTTAATCCTAATTCATACATTGTTCCATTTGAAACAAAGAATTACCTATCGAAACAACACACTACAGCATCCTAAAATCTAAATGATGATAACAATCCTACATTGATACTAAACGCTTGTAGGCAATAACTTGTATATTTGCTCTGTAATTATTAGACGCGTATCAGAATATCATGGGTATTGAAAACTGTTCATGTGATAGTTAAAATGTAAATTGATAATTATGTAGTTCTCTTAAGTTTCTTTTATATGACATCAGGTTATTACGTATTTAAATTCATTTTTGAAAACCTTTTATTCCTCTTATTCAGAGTGCGACCGGCAAGCATTTCTGTAACTTTGTACATAATTCATGAAAGTTTTGTCAAAACAAAGCAGGTAATTGTTATTATTGTTCACATAAAACCCACATTAGAAGTGCGGATGCGGCGTGCGAATTGTTGCAAACACCGTTTATGCGCTTCCAGCAAGCAGTTAATTTCAAACTAAAACAGTTTGTTTAAATTACTTTTGAAAGTGCCTTGCATTATTGTACAAATCTCCAATTTTGCGCATACGATATTTGATTTTATGGTATTGTAAGAAACTTTTACTTTAGTGCTAACAACTGTAGTAACAATTAGTTCTTTTCTGGATAGTACCACTGCAAATGCAAAGATACGTGAACAATCGACGTGAAGTTTTTGAAATAAATTTTGATTTTGATTTTTTAAATCTAATAGATTTAGAAAACTCACATTTTAAATGTTAGTTTTATAAAATATGGGACATAAGTTTTGAGGAAAAGTTTGCCTTGAAATATCTACTCGATTTTGATGTCTGATCTAGTTACCATGAAACCGGTAAACAAATGACGTTCTGTTTTTATTGATAAACGTCAAATTTATTCAATAACTAAGTTCAACATGTCGTACAAACTTGAAATTCGCAAAAGTTTGAATCGCTTTGTTGGACGGTTGCCCAAACGTGAAATTGTTAACTTGTTCAGAGATCAAAATGTTAGGCAAGCAAAGAATTTATAAGACAATAAGAGAATGCACTAATTTGCCGAAAACTGGAGGACCTCATGTTTTGGCACAAAATAGGATTAAGACAGAATTAGAATCTTAGTCGAAAGCTGGGTCGCCATTTTGGGGTCTCATACAAGACAGTCTAGGGAATTTTGTCCACAAATGGTGTACATTATCGAAAAAGAAGGAAGTGTGCCAAATACTCCCCAGGCACAGCTCGAAAGAGTACCTATATGTTGCAGAGCTTTGAGACGAAGGTATTTTGTGAAGAACCATGTGATTATAATGGATGATGAGAAATATTTCACACTGTCACATTCTGAAATGAAAGGTAACGATGGATTTTACACCTCTGATATTGAAAACTGCCCAAACGAAGTAAAATCCAAAGCAGAAGCGAAATTTGCTGATAAAGTTTTAGTTTGATGCGTGATTTCTGAGGCTGGGATTTCAACACCCTATGTTGGCCGAGTTCGGGGAGAAGCTGGGCTTTATATCCAAAGATGTTTACTGAAAATGCTTAATTTTATCAGAACGACGATGTAATATTTTGGCCTGATCTCGCTTCGTGTCATTATGCCTGGAGGACTCGGGAATGGTTGGAGCAGAATAACGTCAGTTATGTACGAGAAGATAACCCCCCAAATGTCCCTCGAACCCCGCCAATAACAGAATTATGGTCATTATGGTTTCGAAAGGTTTATGATAACGGTGGGGAGGCTCAAAATGCACAACAATTTCGGGCACGAGTTTTAGAAAAATTCAGGAAGTGGACCCGAATACCATCCAAAAGAAGATGAGACAAGTTTCAACCAGATTGTGTGCCATTGAGCACCATGGTCCGCTATCAGTTTTGTTAATTAGTTTTCATGTTGTCAAAAGATGTAAAATGAACCACTAATATTTAAGTTTGAGTAAAATTTCGTTAGTTTGCTGATTAAGCCTGTTAATTTTTTCTCAAAGCTTATGTCCCATACGTTACCAGCGTTAGTAGTTTTGAAAAAGATTTTGTACTTGGTGGTTTTATGGCATTTTACTTACTACCTATATTATCCTTTTTTACAACTATACAGAGCTTTCTATTAATCTAAACGAATCATTTACACTGGTATTCATCAAAGGACCATTATATTTGTATAGATAATGAGAATATCGCGGAATATTATACAATAACATTGTTCGATATTGTTAAGATATTGCAGTTATTGTTCAGTTATTATGATAGTTTTTCGTATAAGAATTATTGCTATATCATTCATTCATTCTTACCGAGGCACTATCGTGGCTTTCTACACATCCTAAGTTCTATGTTAATCCAGTAAGTTGACTAACTAATGGATGTTTCTTTATTGAACTGAGTTTTGGGGCGACTATAATACTGCAAACTGCAGAAACCTACGTAATACAGGATGTGTATAAATTAACGAAAAAGCTACACGTGGCGGTGTTCTTCGTAAAGTTTGGGATAGATCTTTTAATATCCGTTATTAATCGATATGGGTTTATAAGGAAGCTGTAATTTAGAAAAAAGAATAATTGAGAATATTATTTCGCCGAAAATGCGGTCTTCCTATTTAAAAAGTGTCATTTCTTCATTAACTAATTTTAATAAAAAAATACGATTTGCAACATTATAAGCCAATAAGTAGTCCCCTCATGGTATTATCAAATTTTGGCACTACCAAATCAAATTAACTCGATTTGATTGATTTTAATGAATATGCTAAAATGTACATGGCGTATGGATTCTGTATGGATATGGTAATATGGCAGAACCAGAATACCGGGTACGTTTTCCAAACCGGCGGCTTCTTAGAGGAAATGTGTTCAAAGGCCAGACCAACGTGCTCGTTAAACTGATTCGTTTGGAAAAAAAAATGCGAACGCTGGTCCGCCAAGGCAAAGGCTCACAATACAACTAGAAGAGCAAATTATATACGCAGGACACGAAGATCCCTTCTTGAGTACCCGGCAATTAGTTGCAATATTAAATATCAACAAGACCGTACATTTGGTTCTACGAGAAAACTTCTTTATCCATATCATGTCTGCTAAGTTCAGCACCTCTATAAAAATGATAACATATCCAGATTAAATTTTGGCAACAAGATTTTAAATAGAATTCGTGACAATGGTGACTTCTTAAAATGTATTCTTTGGAGCGATAATTGCAGGTTTACCAGAGATGGCGTGTTTAATATGCACTATTGGGCTGAGGAAAACCCACAAGAATTTCGTGAAGATGGTCACCAAAGAGGTTTTTTAATTTTCATTTTAATTTTTTAATAAACCTTACGGCTGTTGGACCTAGTTACCTACCAAATCCTCTTAATTCCGATGAATACTCCAATGTTGTGGAACTAGTTATTAAAGAGATCCCATTGAACATACTACCTAATATGATATACATGCATGATGGAGCTTCTACCCATTATTCTAGTGATGTAAGAGAGTGGTTGGAGGAACACTTCCCAAACAAATGGATTGCTCACGGCGGTCCTATTTTATGACCCGCGAGATCACCTGTTCTCAATTCTTTAAACTTTCTTGTTCCGGGATTTATTAAAGAAAAAGTTTATGCTACGCCTGCCCCAAAGGCTGACGAAGTTAGAAACAAAATTAACGCGGCAGTGTTAGAAATTACACAAGAAATACTGAAGCAAGTAATGAGAAAGATACCAAGAAGAATGGAATTATGTTTACAAGTAGAGGGTTTTTAATTCGAACAATTACTATAAGTAGGATATTATTGTAAGTAGGTAGTTAGCGTACATAGTAACAACACCTATCTAGGTGCAGTGTTGCCAAATGTATGTTTCTTTGAAATGATCCCTGAAAACACCGGAAGCATAATACAACATTAGTATTAAAATTTATAGAAGCATTATACGGGCGGTACACTATAATATCTATCAAGAATGCCAGATGAGAGAACACACGTTAATAAGAAAAATATGCCGAACGGGTAGCAAAAGAGATGAAGAAAAACCACAGGAAATGTGGCGGCTGGAACAGAATTATTAACGTAATCCTTTGAATAGAATAGAAGAAGCAGAGGCAGAATGTGAAGAAAGTTTAATTATATGCTAGTACATAGCAAAATTAATCCTACTACTGTGTAGTTGTAGCAACTGTACAGTGAATAAACAATAACAGATCATTTTTTTATAAAACCAACTATGTAAAAAATATGAAACGATATACAGCAAAGTAAGAATACATGTTTTGTTAGCAAAGTTTTGAAGCAACACTTAGCAGAGTTTGCAGTTACCAAATGAATGACTATCTCTCCATTCATACAAAATAGAATGCTTGCACTATGTGAGAAAATCATTCAAACCAATATTGTATGTTTTCATACAGTTAAAATTCTGCGAATAGTTACAGAAATTGCGAATTCCTCGGGTATAGTTAAATGGCTGTGTGACTATCTTCATCTGTCGAAAATGTACTTAAGGAAGGTGCAGAGAAATTGTACTGTTTTTGATACCCAAAAAAGGGGAAAAGCGTTTGATGAAAAAATTTGACCTACTGAACAGCAACCAAAACAATTTTATGTACCGCATTGTAATCACTGATGAAACACTAATTCATCGTAGGTATCAGAAACCAAACAAGAATTCATGTAATGGAAACATGAGGAATCTGCTGTTCTAAAAAACTTTAACTCCAAACCATCTACAGGCAAAATAACGGGGAAATTATTTGAAATTCCGAAAACACTCTATTAACTGATTACTTCCAGCCAAAAGGCAATAGGATGTGTGTATGTTACGCCAATTTAGTACGGAAGCGTCGTGAAAAAAATAAGGAAAATCGTCGCAGTAGGTTATCCGCCAGGCTTTGATTGCTTAACGACAACAGCCCTTCACACAGGTTGCATCTACAGCTATTCGTTTTCAAATATTCGCCCTATAAACCTTATTTACAAATATAATGGGATGATGAGTGGGTAGAAGATCTTGGGACTTTTTTGTTGTGGAAGCAGTAGGAAACGAGTAGTCTGAGTTGTAAGATTGTAATTTCCTTACAAGGTCTGAAATTGTCAAAATCGCATTTGGACAAGTGGAGATTGCGCTGAAACAAAAAAATACTTTTTTGTATGTTTTCCCTTGTTGCTGCGAAAAGGTCATAGTCAATTCACCAAGTTTTGCGTCTCTCAATGTGTAGTTTGTATGTCTGAATATGTTTGAGCATCTGATTAACATTTTATCTGCAGCATGCAGTCGGATCTATTCCTTACGTATATACGAGCCGAATCGCGTTTCAGTTGGTCCATCTACTAAAATTCAAGTTCTTTAGAAATTATCCAAAAAAATGTATAACTAACTGCTACTTTATATTTCTTTTGGTAAAATTGAAACCTTTCTTAATTACCTATAGTAAAATGTGTTTAATAATATTTAACTCTTTAACATAAAACCTAAATTGGTGAAAATGCCGCGTTTTATGCTTCTAATTATTTCTAGCAGTCTTTATGAAATTAGGGGACATCTAGGTGGGTACGTAAAGGTACGACAAGACAACTCTTGCTTATTGGCAATAGGTTGTCAAAAGTATTCAAACTACTTTAGTTCTTAAAAATAGATAGCGGAAAAGCTATTGTATAAAAATTTTCATTAATCATTATTAACTTATTAAAAACCAGAAAATCTTATTCCGAAATTGGGAAATTATTATGTATATCGATATATAGTGTTACAGATATGGTACGATTACACACAGCAAGCGTTTTCAGTTGCCTCAAAGGTCAGGTACATTTAGAAAATTAAACACGTAAAGTTGGACCAAACTTTTAGTAGCGAATGTTAAGCTGTTGACTTAAAGATAAGCTGCTAGTGTCAGGGCTGTTGCAGGTAGGTGATCAGGAACGTGGTCAGGAAAATTTGTGAATGGATAAATAAAAACGTTATACAACCAAAATGCTTCAATTAGTACTTTATTTTTAAATTACATAATATACACATTTGCTAAGCTTTTCTGATATTATTCAACGCAAATCTACATTTTGTTTTATTTGTTGAATTTACTCAGACTCGATGTCAGTAAATTCTGAGGTATCAGATAATGAATCAGCTACTAAATTAGTTATTACTTCATATTTTGGAGCATACTTCTATTAAACTTTAACGATGTGTTCCACCCAATAGTTTCAATATTTATCAATTCCACAAGCATCGCTGATAAGACCCAGAACATTGTGGCTTAATCTAGCAGAAGTATTTCTTTTCTGACGTTGGTTTTCAAAGTGCTCCACATCATTTCGAGCAGATTAAATTCGCAAAAGTGGGGGGAGGGTGGTTAATCTCAAAACCTTATGGCCGTTTGCAAGGGCAGTTTCATGAACGAAATATGATTTTTTAAAATTCTATTCTTCTATTAGTTTTAACAAAGCTGGTTTGGTTTTCACGTTGCCAGGAATAGAAACATTATTTTTATTTAAAAATTATATAATATGTGGGTTGTTTGTGCTTTGGTTGGGTACCTTCTTAATTTTCCTGGAATGGTAAGATGCGTTATCCATCACAATCACGCTGTTTGCCGGAATGTCGGGAAGTAAAAATGTGCAAAACCAATCTTCAAACATTTCGGCATTCATATCTTGGTTTTCATTATGTATTGCCGTTTCGTTATAACTCTATATTTGAATCCCAAATCTGTTATCAAACACGTAATGTTTCTGGAATTTTGTAAGAAAAGCAATAACGCGCCATTTGTTTACAATTTTTGTCACTGCACTATAGGAGACTTGTGTCAATTCTGCAACACGTTTCATAATCATCAGATTGAAGTCCATGCTCATAATGGGGTAAATAAAAGTAGTTTAAATGAAACAACAACCTTGTCTGCCCCACGAAATATATTTCGTAAATATATAAATTAAGTTAAATTGGTGGTTAACGCTTTCGAAACTCAAACTGTTTCATCATCAGACCAGGAAATAAATTAAATGTAGATCAAGAGAAGACAAATAAGCAGGCAGTATTACTATTGTTACTACTGCCTGCTTATTTGTGTTCTCTTGATCTAATCTAGATTTGAGTTTGAGTTTCGAAAGCGTTAACCACCAATTTAACTTAATTTATTTATTTACGAAATATATTTCGTGAGGCAGACAAGGTTGTTGTTTCATTTAAACTACGTTTCATAATGCGATACTGGCTGTCCCAGTTCAGATGTAAGTTTACATAAATGTTTAAAATTATTTGCTGCGCTTCAACGGGAAGATACTGGTGTGTTGCACTTAAATTTATATTTTTACGTTCATTACTACTATTTGCAACATCTATGCCTTCGTCAGTATCACTGCTTGCAATTTCCATAATTTGATAATTATCGTCGCTTTCGAAAGGTCTACAGAAAGCCATGATGTAACTGCAACTGGTCAAAATTACGAATGAATTTAACAAGAACAATAACCAAATTAGCATACTTTCGAAAGCAAATAATTCATAATGCAAACCAAAATTAACATGTTTACGTACATCGTTAGTGGATAACAGCAGTCACTATAACATATAAGATATTTAACAATATTCAGCGAATAGATGGTCGGTCATCCAGTAATTTTAAATTAGTCTTACCTAGAGACTTTTATTACAACATTTTATAATATATATCATAATTATACCCAGTTTCAATAAAAAATTGCATCACTGAATTTTACAGCCATGCATTGCCAAGAAACTTAAATGCGGTCCTGACTACGGACCAACAAGCACCAACGCTATTGTTCAGAGATTACATGCTACCTGCTGACTGGTAATCGCATTTCAGTCGGGATTTAAACATTCGCTTCTAAACGCTTGGTTCTACTTTACAAACGGGCATTGAAAAGGTTAATTAGGGAAAACAGACGTTACCAACTACGGCGAATTGAGGTACTCTGAAGCGGTGCGGTGGGAAAATATGTTTTGAGATCTAAGTGTCATAGAGAAGCTCAAAATTTAGGATTTGGAACGTATACGGCAATATTTTTCAACCGCTGTCTAAACGCAAATTTTCAAAAAAATCATATAATTTGTTTAAACAGAGGAAAAGCTATTGTTGATCCTGAAGCAGAAGAAAAACAGATTGAAGTCGGCAACAAACATACTAATTTAAAATTCTGAACAGCGATGACTCTCGGTTTGAAATTTGTGTAGGGATACAGCCACAGTAGGGTTTTTCCTGAAAAAAGAAGCTCACCATTCAGATTGTTGGAAAACAAAACTACGAAATTTCCAGCATCTATCATGGTGTGGGGCTCAATATCTGCAAAATGTGTACGAAAACTGCACTATATTAATGGCACTGTCAACACAGAAAAATATTTAAACATCTGAAAAAGTCTCTGCTGACAAAAATGGAAGAAGCTTTGATTGTTGCAGAAGATTTTATTTTTCAACAGACGGAGCTTTTGGCAATACGTTAAAAAGAGCTTTAAATGGTTTTCAGATAACGCTATTCCACTCTTAGAGTGGGTTTCGAGTAGCCCTGACTTGTCGCTGAAACTAAGAAATGCTAGATAAATTTTCTAAACAACTGCCAGAACCTAGTCAATACTATGCCTCAAAAAATTAAGGCCGTTATTGAAAATAAGTCATGTTTTCCAATTGTAAACTTTTGAAATGCTTTTCTCTGTTTAATTTATTATTTTAGTAAAATTATCTTAGCAGGTCTTACGTTGCGTATCCAAAATATTTGGTGAATAATAAAGAATACTTCAATTAAAATATTGTTTAGGTTTCACTTGATTGAGTACCAATAATAGAGAACTGAAGTGGGACCGCGCTCGTATCATATATATTAATGGTGAAATTTTAGTGGTATGGTAGAAAGCCATAAAAGCATTACTCATTGATTAAATAGCAATGGTAATTTTAGGATCTGTAAAGAAGAGGTTTAAAGTAATACCGCTTTTCGTTAACTTATTATTTACGGTTTACATACTTTACATTGAAAATTAAAATTCAATAAGCATGGTGTGAGATTTGAAATAACACACATAGCTTAGTTAAAGCTTAAGGCTTTTATTTATAACGTGCTCCGGTTTATATAATGCAAAAGTCCTGATTGTACATGGTTCTATACAGACTATATTTTACTGCTTTAAAATTACGTAAATATTTCGATGAAACGTAAGTTGTTAATGTAATACCCTTGAAGTTCAAATCAACTCATTTTATGAAAAAACTGCTGGAAACAGTTTTATTCGAAAGGTAGATGTATGCAGGAATTTATCAGTAGGTTTATGTATGCAATTTTGTCTTTATACAGTTGCAACTCTTATTCTGTACATTTGCTTGCAACAAACTAAATATGATGATGTATTTATATCAACAGTTGTTATGGTCATTCTTTCACTAGTATAAATAAGCATTTCTGTATATTCTTTTATACCATAGTATTTTACTACTGTTATATTAATACTAGTATTATATTAGTATTAAAATAAGGTACATTCAGAGAATTGATTAGATAATAATTTAAAAGCTGTAGAATTGTGCAAACATTAACGGAATTTTTCAGGTATAGCTGATAAGAGTAATAGGAGTCTAGGATACACTCGCGTGACAAACCAACTTATTTTTTATTGGAAGCATAGTTTCTTATAACGTATATAAAATGCTATCTTATTATTATATGCGCATCTTCTTTATTTCAACATATAACATTTTAAATTTCCTATTCAATAGTCATCGATTAATTAATTCATTCGGTCTTATATAATATTTATATGTCGCACGAACTATAGAATCATGCATTGTTAGAAATTTAAATTAGTTAATTTACTCCAGAGGAATTTCCATAGGTTGTTCGCTTTGCGAGGTTTTCAAAATTATATTTGCCGTAATAGCTTTTTAATTATTCCTTATGCCCGAAAAACCTAAGCTGTTAGCAGCAAATTATGCATAAACAGTTTTGAAACCAGAAAGCGTAAATGTTTAATAAGTCTATCTAGACTGCCTCTTGCTAAAAGCCATTTAAAATGCTCTTTGTTCTTAATTGATTATATACATTTACGCATGGGGTTATAAAGCTTGTTCAAAATGCACAGTATTTGTCCGGAAACCTAATAATTTAATCATTATTTTACACTACAATAAGTAAAATGGGAATGGAAAAGTTCAAAACATTGCAAACCGCTACTAAATTAGGTAATACTTGATACGGATTAATGTCCTGGAATTCCACAAAGAACAACTGAGCGATAAGTTTCAGGTGGTTTTGAAGTTAATGTTGAACTTTAATTTTATTATTACAAGTACCGTTTGTACCGAGGCCAATATTTTTACGTAGACTAAGTGTTCCGGTATTGAACCTATTTTTTAGGACTACGAGGGATCTTTAACGAGCTATATACACTCTTTTCTTTCTGTCTTGCTATTGCTTTTACCTTCCAGTTGTTGATTCTCAATCTTCATAGATCTTTTTCTATTTCATCTCCCGATTTTTTTCGGGGTCATCTACTTCTTATTTTTTGTATGTGTTCCCGAAAAATTGTCTTTTCAGCCCTGTTCTTTGTCATCCTTGCTACACGATTCGTCACCTTAATCTTCCTGTCTTCCTAGTTGCTGCTGCTTTTAGGGCCTTAACATATCATTTACTTCTCTGTTAGTTTTCTTAATTTAATTTGCTTCTTCTTTTCCGTTCTCACAATTATTGATCTTATGATTCTCCTTTGAAAGTGTTTAGCTATTTTCATGTTTTTGGTTGAGCAACTAGCTTTCACTTATATAACAATTCTTCGAATTATTGTTTTGTATAATGGTAACTTTTTGGTTAATTACACTACCGGCGGCGGGCCTTTTTACAATTTTTAAATAATTTTACTGTAGATCAGTAGCCTACTACGATGAATTACAAATGCAAAAAAATGGAATAATCATAGTAGGCTTAGTTTTACCGAAAAATGCTATTAAGAAAAGTTGTTCAGAATCACAGAAATACTCTTCTTTACCAGCCCGCAACATGCCATTGTTGGGCAAGGGCCTTCCCCATAGGGGGGTTGTTGATCTACTCTCCCATAGTGATCAATCCTCGTGGGAGAAAGGCAACGCAAGAGGTTAACGCAACCTTCGTCACCCATCCAAGTATTGACCGGAGCCAACAATGCCTTAACTCTCCTGATCGTATGCGAATGGCCGACGAATGTGCGCAACCCTGGACCTCGTATATGTGTATATATATATCTATATTGTTATAATATTTTTATTATTAATATTAGGAGGAGAAAGAAAAATAAATTAATTGAATTTCAAAAGGTTAAATAAGATTTTAAATTGAATTATTTTGCATACTGCAATCATATTTTTAATTGAATAATAACTTTTATAAATTATAAAAAATTTGGGCGCCAGGTAACAAATTAAAAATTTGTCGCCAAATATTAACTTAAAAATATACCATGGTATAGCTCTTGTGCATGATTACTCCGTCACAGAAGACGGTCCTATAACGTTTTGGAATTCTACGAGGAAATGGACATTTAAAATGGATTACCAAATACGCAGTGAAATTCAGTTGGTTCTACACGTCGTATTAACCTAAAAATGCCTTATAAAACTCTTAACCAAATTTCAAACAGTTTCAAATATTATTTGGTGGTGTTTTCTTGTGTTCTCTGGTACTCTCGTGCTTCCTGAATAGGTACGTAATAATTAGTTTATCTTTTATTAGGCAATCTCTTCATCCAAATGTAAATATTTTCTTAGGATTGTCGCTGACCTTCACAGCAGCCTCCTCTGCAGCGTCTCAAATTTCGATGCGCAGCGACTAAATCTTCAAACTTCGAAAAGGATCCAACTTATTGAATATTAACTTTGTAAGTAAAACGAACTTCGTTCTTTAATACCCACTCTGCATTTCACGACAATCTAAAACACATTTCCACCAAATCTTCCGATAATACAGCAAACTCCTTCGTGACTTAATAAATATCAGAGCTAAGCTTATATCTTAGCTCGAGGCGTTATATAGTATCTTTCTACATTTATTTCTTTGCGTATATAAGCTTTTAAATAGAATTTTAATAATAAATTCTTATTTTATAGGTTTTTATCAAAATACGAACTTGGCAGTGTATCCAACCAATCAAGAAGTTATCGGCGTCATCGTCTTCCCTATATTACTGACCAATGAAACCGAATTCCAAGACATCATAAAAATGAACGAGTATCCTATATAAAGTGACATTAACTGAGCTAACGAGTAAAAATTCATCACAATATATATATAAATTTACAGGACGCTTAATTTAGAGCAAAAACTTAATTGACAGTTCATAAACTTTTTCTTTTTTATGGCACCCTTGGTTAAAACAAAAATGGAAGTTTAATTAATTTATCAATGTAATATCATAAACTATGTAAACAAAAATTTTTTGAATTTAATTTGGAGTACTGGAGTACTGTAAAATATTCACTTTAAAGGGTAATAAAACTAACTAAAATTTGATATTGACTGGAAAACAAGTAAGGAAGACGCAGGAGTGTGAAGTTGAGATGTGAAATACACTGTATATAACAATGGCAGAATATTTGATAAATCAGGGTCCTTTCTCCGCAGAATCACATAACATTAGCTTGCTGTAAATCTAATGATATTAGAAATGGAGACAAATATAACTTCAAATTATATAATTTAGGCGAATCCGGCGGTAAATCTGCTGGTTTCAATTCTAAACTCAAAATTCTCTAACTTTTTCCGTTTCTAAACAAATGTGTGTTTAAAATCGCTCTCCGGATGACATCTAAAGATCAAAGTAACGGGTTGGTTTTGAGGTCAGCACTAGTAGGAAAAAAATGTTTAAGTCAACGTTTCCCAAACTTGTAGGTTTCGTGGCCCCTTTTTAAATATGTTGTGATACACACGATTCCCGAGCACTGTACAATGGTCCAGACATTATGACAGTGGTGACAGAATGTATACAACCATGATGCATGTTCAATTGTTCAGTTAGATTAGTTTAATAGTAAGCGTAACAGAGAGTAGACGCATAATATTGCATTTGTATTCTGTTGCACCCGAGTGATTTAAAGATTGTACAAATATGTTTCAAGTATGGAAAAATATTTATTCGGTTCTAAACCTAATTTTGAGCGTGTAAGTACGTTTGCGTCTGCAGATAAAAAAGCTGCGAACACTCCCAAAGTAAAAACTAGGAAACTCTGTAATGAGTATTTGAATTTTGGTTTTATAAATAGAGTCGTGATTGGTACAGAGTTACTACACTGTGTAATATGTTTAAATATTTTGGCTGCTGATAATATCAAACCAAATAAACTAGAGGCATTTGCAAACAAAGCGTAACGAAAATGAATCTCCTAATTTCTTTGTAAAGAAACAATAAAATTATATATTATATACATATAATATTTTCTTCAATGTGCCATGATATGAGCGCTGATCGTTCAGCATGTTTTATTACGAATTTCGGTGGTTATCACGTGGAAAATGTATAAAACGGGTCTTTGAGTTTAGGCAGGAAATGTATGCGTTTTTGAAAGAAGAACATCAATATCAACTGTTCATAATGAAACTGATTTATTCGACTGACATTTTTCAAAAATTAAATATTTTAATTTCCAGTTACAAGGACCTACAGATTTATCGTTGGAAGAAGAGGAACAATTCATTGATTTAACATCAAATACAGAAAAAAAGAGACAATTTTCGTCGACAACCATTGTCTAATGTTGAATTAACCCGCAAGAGTTATTTTCCACGTTATTTAAGAAAGCTATGCAGATTATATTGCCATTTTCTACATCTTATCCTTGTAAAGTATGTTTCTCTGCAGTAGCTTGTATAAAATCGAAATACAGAAACCGGCTCAACGGCATACGTGAACTAAGGGTAGCGGTTACTTAGCTAGAGCCAAACTTGGACAAATTATGCAGTTCGAAACAGGCGCATTTAAGTCACTAGTTTGTTTAAATAACCTGTTAGTCAGTTTTCTGTAGTTTTAGATAGTACTCGAAAGTACATTATATATGAAATGTTTTGTAAAAAATATTCTAAACATTAATTTTGTATTAGTTTCAATATACTAATTTCCGTACTACTATTTTTCTGCTTCGCCCCACAGTTTGCAAAACGGTGGAATAAGTAGAAATGATACAACTTCGGCAGGCGAATATTTTTTATGAGTTAAATGGAAGCGAGATTGTTTTATGTTGTTAAACCTTCCGTAATAGATAATTTTATGTAAAGGTAACAATAAGCTTGATATTTGTTTCAGAAATAATTGTAATGATTATAAAAATAAATATTTTCAAGAAATACTGTAACATCGAACTGCCACAAACACGCAGGGTTTTCTATGAAAAGAATTAAAATAATGTCTCTTTCCTTTAAACCAAAAGTCCTGGCCAGTACCTAAGTGCCTGAAACTGTACAACTTTTACTTAAATATACGTTTTCTATACAGCAAATCAACTTGCCTTGAATTGAAATCAACCTGTATATAACTTCCGAAACATGGTATGTAATTAAAAGTGTTGATAATTATAAACAAATACTTCAAAATGGATCCATAGTTATCCAAACATCGTAATATTTTTGTTCTCACCTTCGGTTCAAATTTTATTTAAAAGTTTAATTGGCGAGAAGGTTTGAATGTATTGTACTTCAGCATTCCCTATTTTGGTGGCATTGACAATCTGACATATTTGGTGTTTGCGAATACCGCTTTGTAAAGCGTGGTTATGTGGTTATAAACTTTGATTTGAGGTTATAACTTCTGACAGAGCTTGCTGTTGCCAGTGTTGTTTATACAATAATGATTTGTATTAAAATGAATACATCTGACTACAATGTTTTGAATCAGTGCCAATGTTAAAAAGATATTAGCAAAAGTTTAGAACTACAATCTAATAAAAATTGCTCATAGCCAACTGAGACTTGAAAAAGCAATGGAGTTCGATTTAAAATATTTTAGGAACTACCTACATATATATTGCTATGTTATTTACTCTAAATTATGTTATTATTCTATGTTACGCTTCGATTATGTTATTTTTGCTACGTAATACTTAAATTATACTAAAAGGATACTGTTTTTGATCTTGTAAATTCAGTATGTATCTGAAATTGAGAGTGTTTAACTTGGTTGTAATGTAAACTATGCTACATGAAAGGTAATTATTATTATAATCGATAAATGTAAACCTTATTAGAATAAGAGGTATTTTCCGATATTCGGAATGTCCTACGATGTGACTTATTAGTGATCAAAGTGATGTGTTTGTGGATCTCCGGTGGTGAATAGTGATGGGGACGTCTATGTTCCATGTTGATGATGAATTTGGGTTGTCCTAGGCAATATTGGAGATCTGAAATGTAAATTGTTATAATTTTGTATTTTACGTTTTATAAATATCTTCGTATTCAGCTTAATTTGTGAATTGAGTTTTCATTATTGTAATAAATAGTGTAGCGGACCGCATTTGCGATTATATGTATATTATTACCGATAGTCGGACTTTGGGACATTATGCTCATAATTTTCTTTTTTTAATCTATACTCGCATAAAGATTTCATGTTAAATGTAACTAAATGCTAATGAATATTAGTTGGAGTTTGGAAATCACGCTTCAATGATCTTTGGAACGGCCGTTCCGTCACACATATTTATTTTTTGTAAAGAGGCTGTCCTTTACGGGTAGACTTAATGTATTAGGGCAACAACCACAAAATAAATATCCGCTTTCATGTACAATGAATGGAATTATAAAGCAACTACACATTCCATAGTTGAATGTTATAATTCCATTTTGGAAATATTTGTTTGCAGCGTCTTTTTTCCAGCGATTTTATTGCAGGTAAAAATATGACTTCGAATAAGTGATCTCAAGTACGTAGGATCCTCGACAACAGCTGTTTTTTAGCGCGGTCTGTTCTTGTGATAAATTGTCAGCTTAGGGTAGCCATAATCTGCCTAAATTATAACTTTTTTTGCCGAACTAAACCCTTATGGGTGAAATTCCACGCATAGACGTGTTGATTAAAATGCTAACTTATTTAGTCTGATCCGTAAGATTTTTCAAGAGCTAATCGTTTAATTTTGTTTACGAAATTAGTTTCAAAATTAATGGAGCTATAAAAATGTGTGTTGGTTCTAGAAATGGGGTAGTTTGGGAAAAGGTTTATATATTTTAATAACGAACATTGTCATTAGTCAATAAACAAAGAATGGTCTCTTAGTAAATCCAACCTTCCGGCGAGGATTTCCCACAGAAACGTATTAATTAAATACGAGATTTATTGGGGCTGGAGATTAGGTTCTTTCAACTGTCTCTTGATAAATACTCACATAAGTAAATTTTAACTAAATATTATTGGGACCTAAATAAATGGAGCGTCAAATTAATTTTCCAATGGGTAAATTCTCACGTTCCGGCACCCGCTTTTGGCCTATAAAAGCAGGAGTGGGTTGTCATGAAGGGGATTCTTGATCTAAACGTCAAGAAGTACTGTTCGCTTACAATTTCCTATAACCCTTTACCTGCCAGCGCTTGAGGTATCTCAGCAGCTTACGGCTCCCCTAGGTGATTGCGCTTTGAGGTATCTCAGCAGCAGCACCTAGTTCCTTTAACCCTTTACCTGCCAGCGCTTGAGGTATCTCAGCAGCTTACGGCTCCCCTAGGTGATTGCGCTTTGAGGTATCTCAGCAGCAGCACCTAGTTTCTTTAACCCTTTACCTGCCAGCGCTTGAGGTATCTCAGCAGCTTACGGCTTCCATCGATGATTGCGCTTTGAGGTATCTCAGCTGCAGCTTCGAGTTCCTTAATCACCCACCTGGTACCTTTAGATAAACAGGCCCATAATTCCATCGTTAGTCTTTCGTGTTATTGTACCAATAGACAATAGTTGAAAACCTTCGTACTTGAGACCACGTCGCCCTACCTCGGCTAAGGTTTCCTGCAGTTTCCTAGCCTGAACAGGTGAATGCCGGAGGTAGTTAAATTGCACTGTCTGCAGTTAAATATTGACGATAATAAACGTATTAAACCTCTCTGGTGTTTTATTTCCGTATTTAGCTCAACTACTCTAGATCCGAACCTAACACGATCAGGACGAATCACGACAAATAAAAGAAAAAGCACAACACAAGGGTCCGTAACGCTACAGTATGTTGGTTTGCGTTAACAACTATTACAGGGGGGGGGGGTAATTTAGCTATCCCATTCTGCATACTTATTAGAATAGCTCTCATTGAAAAAACAAATTCGCACGGATTAGAATTTATGGTAACCAAAATATATTTTTCGCCTATCTGTCGTTGTCTATCTACTTGTGTGGGTTAATAGAAATATTCTGTTTACAGATCTAATGACAGTATAAAACTCGAAGAGTACTAATAATGAGGCTGGTCCGCGAGGAAAGGAAGATTTTAGCTAGTTTGCTTTAACAACAAATAAACCCAAAGTTATGTTCTTCAATTTACAACCAGTGATCATTTTTTGGGTAAAATGTCTTCTGGAATTTTTGACCAAGTGGCAAAAATAACGAATCTGTAGTCGCAGCTTCCAAGAATTTCACCATGTCCATAAATTCCATCGGATCCACGGAATGCATTACTACAGCAACCCGGTTTTCTCAGCGGTACGAACAATGGAATCAGTTTTCTCCAAGATAATGTTACGTCCACTGGGAACACAAGAAGGGGTTGCTTGCTTGCACTTAAGCCATATGGCCCATTGTACACCCTAACTAAGAATTTTGCCTATCTGGGGTAATTCCAACTCCAGTAGTGATTTTTAACGTGTCACACATCGCAGTGGCACGGGACCTACGGCTTTACTAGAAGGGGTTAGAAACACATCCTATCAATACGAAGACGACCACTCTTACACCCACACCACTACGGAGAGGTTGGGTCTCGCCGCCCATGCAATTCCAAAAGTCTGTATAAATATTACCGCTTTCAAATATTACTACGTTGCAAATTATCGTGTTATGTTGGTGTCATTAAACTAACAAACATAAGTTTTAAAAAATTTCAAAATACGCAATATTTAACGTTCAATTATCGTTTGTAGGGAATGGCAGAAAAACATCAACTATTTTTTATGCGGTGTTTCCGGAATTTCAGCTTCAAAGGATGCATATTTATGATGTGAACGTAACTTTTATTTTTAGTGAAT
The DNA here is from genome assembly GCA_014611495.1 of Limonius californicus. Lineage (NCBI taxonomy): Eukaryota > Metazoa > Arthropoda > Insecta > Coleoptera > Elateridae > Limonius > Limonius californicus. The sequence goes on from JABXWE010003920.1 coordinate 24,916, forward strand.
GTTGTTTAACCATTAACGATAAGGTTTCTTCAATTTTTGTATATTTATAGGGAGCGGTGGCATTTTGGCAAAGGAAATTCTGGCTGCAATAAATATTCAGATAAGTATCTGTCACAAACATTATTTATGGAAAAGATCACATTCATGTTCAGCAGGAGATTGCAATAAACTTCCAGTTTACAACATACTTAATGATTCTAGAATGCTATTAATTATTTTATGCAACTCGGACAAATTGTGCTGAAAAACCAATAAATCAAAAAAATCAATCCGGGAATAAAGCAGGATGTGAATTACAAGTTTGCTAAGTACTGCAAAGCTTTCATACTTATTCTCTTTCAGTTTTACAGACATAAATATAGTCCTGGAAAGTATTTAAATTTAATAAATTTGTAAAAAAAAACTAAAAATATCAAGGAATGTAAAGCAGCTCAAACATTTTCGGTCAAAGTGTCTGCTAAAAGTGATTAGTATTAGATCAGGTAATTTGGAACTGTCAACACCCTTTTACTTTCTTAAAATTATGAATCCACTTTGCTGCACATACCGGTTTCATTAAAGAAAGATGCTGATTCAGAAAGAAAATTTGACACTCCGGAAATGTTATATAACTTTATCAAGTTAACGCATTATTGCGGCGATCACTAAAGTTAGGGTATTTCCACATACTTTCCCTACATGGAGATGTAGGAGATAGAAGATAAGTAGCAATTTGGTATTTCTGAGAAATTTTGGGTAGAACAAAATGACGAAGAGAAAATATCCATTAGAAAGTTATAATTAAAATTGCAGTTTTCGTTTATTTTTTCAGTATTCCTTTATTTCCTTAAATATTTTAGGTCATTTACGATATTACAATTTTTAATTTAGTTTCCAGTGGAGTGGTAATATTAAAGGAATACAAAATTATTGACATATAAAAGAAAACAAGAAGGTAGCCATCGTGTACTGCGAACCTGGAAAAATGGTTAAAAAATAATATTTATACGGTTTACCTTCGCTTACGGGTTGATTATGTCCACTGTACCGAGCTAAAATTTATTGGAACATTTCTATGAATTATTTAAATATACACTTGAGTCTTCTATAAAGGTATGCCTAAGTTGTTTTTGAAGTACAATAAAGAGAGAGAGTTTTTCTAACTAAACTTCAAGTAGTGGTAGATTTCGTACAGAATTTAAATGTTATAAATTAAACATCCAACTATATAAGGTGACATGGAAATCGCAACACCTTTCACACAATTGTTCCTAATAAAAAAAATGTGAATTTACTAGCCCCGTAAACTAAGGGGCGCAACAATCACTCTCAGCTATCCTTACAGAAACATGTACGTTATTTTTAACAAAGATCAAAATCAAATAAATAAATAAGTTGAGTTTAATTAATTAAATTAAATAAGCGGACAAAAATACACGGAAAATGGTTAAATGATTATGATTTGGTAATGAACAAAGCTAAACATTATTAAAGGAAAAGCAAACAATTTGATACGAACAATCTTAATACAAAAAAAGGTCAGGTACAGGTGAACCCAAAACAATTAAATCTAAGTTAATAATACCTGAAAAAAAGATACCGCAAAAAGACCTTGTACGCGCAGTATTATTTTCATATATCGTTAAAAAATCTTCGAATAAAACATATGAAACATAAACTAATTTCACAGGGGGCGTCCCCCTGGCTAAATTAAATGGAACGGTTGAAGCGTGCTAACAAAGGTTTTGAAAATTTACCCTTTTCGATTAAAAATTGACCGTTCAGGGGAGTGTAAAGCTTGAGTCAGTCCCTGGGAGTAGTTTTTACAGTTGATTTTCTCGAAACCTCTTGCTTTTGACAGAATTTTCAATATTGCGTCATACAACGAAATTTCCCAAATCGGTACTTTAAGCGATATTTTGGGGATTGTTGGGAGACCGAATATTATCCCCTTTTTTTCGGACGTACCGTAAATGGTACCGCACAAAGCGGTTTTACCTATTGATAAATTACACTGATTCTGACGCCCGGGGGTAATTTTAAATCTGCGTAACACTCTGGTCGAGAGCTGGAACCTAACTTCTGTCTTTTTCTCCACACTTAACAGTGTGAAGACTCAGATTACTGCTGCGTTTACAGAAAGATATATAAACGTCGCGCATACAGGCTGCGTTCAATAGAAATGAATGTCGCCCATACAGGATGCATTTACAAAAATAAACGTCGCGCATACAGGGTAAGTTCTATAAAAAGGGGCCGACCGTCGCAAGTGTCCAGTATATAATATAGCAAATAGTTTAGTTGCACCTCATAATATTTAAAGGGGACCAAAGTCACTCTAGCTACAAATTATGTATAAAGAAAGAGAATTCGAGACTTCTGAACCTGTTCCTCGAGCCGCTACTAACTACGATATTACAGGTTGTTAAGACCATAATTAATTATATACGAATTCGTAACAAATGGTAAATAACACTAAATTTGAGAAACAAATATGTCTTTTAAAATTCAGCTTTAAGTGTGTCTCCAAACAAAATGCGGTCAAAATGTGTTGGAATGTATAAATGTTCGGTTAAATACCAGGCACCCTAATAGTCGCCTGCTTTACTTCTATGCATTACTTAAACACCAAGTAAATATGAACACTCTTAATAGTTTGCATTCTGAAGGAAATAGAACAAGTACTTGAGCGTCGAAGAAATTCACCTGCGCTAATCGGTTAGCTAGGTAAACTTCTGAGGCATGGAATACTAGATAATCCTTCGTACAGTAGGGATCAGGTGCCATCTGACTTTTATCTCTTCCTAGAATTAAAGGAATGTTTGAGAGGAAAACGCATGCAGATGAATGACGGCGTCCCCCAAACAGTCATCGGCCGGTTCAAGGTACAAGAGGCACAGTTGTCCAAAGAGGGGATCATCAAGCTCGTCTCCCGATCTCAACAATGTTTGTATCTTAACGGGGATTCTTTTGAAATATAGTTTAAGATACATTTTCATTGTAAAAACAAGAAGTTACAATAAATTGTCATCAGTTAATTACAATTATTCTTATTTAAAAAATGACCCTCGTACATACACAATCACAGATAGAAAAACTTGATGAAAACCACTTTTTGTGTTCCTAAAAGTCCTCTACATAAAATTCCTTTGTTATCATGAAATCAATAGTTTCGTGCACTAATGTTATGAGAAAGTAAACAACAGGTGTTGGGTTATTACAACTTGATAGAACACATTAACAAGATTACAAGGTCTTTATAAAGTTTCCCCCATTTTCAGTATGCGTGTATTCGGAACATTAATATTAAAAAGTATAACGGATATTACGCATTTTTAACCAAAGCAAAAAGTCTTGTTGCGCCATACCATAATATGTGTAGATAATGACTTCAAGTACGAGTGGACATTTTAATAACTGTTATAGAGAGTCCTGCAGAACCGTAAGTAGTGCAAGGTTTAATTTTATGCATACTAATTACCTGCCTCGCCGGTTTTACGTATGTATACACTACATTCATTCATTTTGCCGTATAATTTTTATTTCCTGAAAATGAGCTTTCATGCAGTCAAGTCCACGAGCCAAACGCGGTTTATGTGTTAATGCGGCAATTCCAAAATCAAGTGCGTCTGGAATTGTGTCAAATAATTTTTTGGCAGTAGCACAAGCTTTAGTCTCACCGGCGCATGGGTATGAATAATTTCTTGCAACTCCAGACAAAATATTGCTGGAAAACCTTGCCAAGAGACTCGGCAGCCTTGCAATGCGTAACGCCTGATTGCTCCGATTGTTTTTGATTAGACTCTCAAACCAAATCGAAGCATTCTGATTTCGCGAAAAGTCGCTTTGACGCAACGGCGAGAGTTAAGAAATATAAGTTAATCGATTCGAAACGATATGTTGACATATTCGGTGACTAATGATTGAAAGGGTGAAGTTCCTCTTTGTGGGTCAAGTTGCAAAATTGTAAAAATTTTCAAAACTTGACTTTTTTAAAGAGCAGACGTCTGTTTATCGCTTGGAGGAATTTCCAGAGATCTTAACATAAAATAGCAGCAATTTTTACTTTTTAACATCTTGTAAATAAATGCAAGTTCATGCGACACTGCACTTCGAAGGAGTTACAACTTCACAAGCAATACATAATTCATTAAGTATGTCATAATCAGTCTAGATCTCGTAAACGTTTTAATTAATATTTTAGTCTTTGCTTTAGTTTTCAAGTAGATTATTATCTGAAACGACATTCCGTAGCCGAAAAAAGTGGCCCCACAAGCACGAAATAGTTTATTTGGTCGTATTGTAATTGCATTCATTTATAAAGCCTACATGAGGATTAATTACTTAATGTTTAATCTAACTAATTATCTAATGGCTTAGCAATTCAGGTTTATAATTATATCAAGGCTGAGCACAAAATTGTTCAATTCTAAAGTTTCTTGAATAAATTATTTGTATCTTTCCACAAAGTATAGTTTCTTCACATTTTTGTATTTTTTACGTAAAGTTTCTTGAGTAATTTATCAGTTCTTCCCATAAATAATACTTTCTTCGCACTTTATGTATTTCTCCTTTCCGTAGTATCAACTTTCAATCTAAAGATCTCTACAATAAAGCGTCATGTGCGAAAAGTCCCCAAAAGAAAAGGCTGTCATATAAGAAATTGCCGGGAAAAACATCGCTTAATCGAAATTCCCCAAGAAAGTTCCTATACAGTAAATACAAGTTTTGGCTACATAAAAAATACTATTTTGTACATTACCTGAAATCTCCCAAAAACCGGCCCAAGTATATGTAAATGCATGCTATCGCGGCCAGACGCTCTCAGTTGTGAAATTTGACAACTGTCAAACGTGCAGTTTATAGAGAGAATAATTTCTTTGTGCGATTATTTCTCTGCAATTCTACAGATTATCTTGTCGAAATACTGCATGCGTTGCAACAAAAGGTATTCACAATCAGATCTAATTTTCGCAATGGAATTACGATTTAGTGAAAATTTAAGGTATTCAATAGAATATTATCCTGCGCTATTTCGAGATGCTGTTGTTAACTATAAACAATTCCAAGAAACTCTGAAGCGCGGGAGAAAATTGTTTCGCCAGCCAGGAATTGTTACTATTTGCAAAATGTTTTATAGTAAATTGTTATATTTATCACATTTGTATGTAATAGTGAGGTTAAGTGTGCGTCAATAATCTACGACCTACGTTGACGTTCACAAAATTGCAATTTCCGGTTGTTGTTGACTATAAACAATTCCAAAAAATATGTTAATTGGCTATTCCCTTACTTCACAGTTACATATAACTCAATTAATTCCAAGACACCCTGAAATCGTTTCGTCAGATGGGAACCATTACCATTCCACGTTGCTCCCATCTTGTATAGTAAAATATCTTATTCTATCACATTTTAATGTAATAATAAGGTTAAGTAAGCGTCAATAATCTGCTACCTACGTTGACATTAACAAAATATCGCACCAGCATACATGGCCATATTTTTCTTATTCAACACTGAATATAACAGTTTAGCTACTTACAATATTAGTTGAACGCAGTGTAAAAACAACTATGCAGCTTTTGTAATGCATGATTTCTGATAATGGAACCATAAATTAGTAAAGTTAACTAGCAATACTACGAGGTGTGTTCAATGGAAACCCATTTTTGCTATATAAAAAATTTATTCAACAATTTAATTACAAATAATTATCGTCACAGTTAAGGCACTTATCCCATTGTTTTACTAACCGACGTATACTCTGCTCATAGAATTCTTGTGGATGCAGATTGAAGAAGTCTTCCACAGCTATCTGTACTTCTACGTCCGACTCAAAATGCCAACCTTTTAACGCCTTTTTCAACGGTCCAAAAATATGGAAATCGCAAGGCGATAGATCCGGGCTATAGGGAAGATGCTCTGACCCCCTCCATTTCTTCCGTTGAAGATTTTCTTTTGCCATATTAGCAACATGAGGCCTAGCATTGTCGTGCAGCAAAATAACCCCACGCATAAGTTTTCCTGAACGTTTCCGTCTTGTTGGTTGATGAAGCGTGTTCAAAGTTTGATTGTATAGATTTGCATTGACATTTAATCCATGTTCCTTAAACTCTATCAACAAGGGTCCTTCATGGTCGAAAAAAAATGCCTGTAAAAGGTTGTGCTTTTAAGTTCTTCGGTGGTGGTGAACTTGAAGGTTTCCACTGCATCTATGATAACTTACTGGATGGCTCGCAGTAATGGCATCAAGTTTCGTCATCAGCAACTATTGACAGAAAAAAGTCATCACCATTTTGCCTATAGTCTATCAGGTGTTGCAGACATAAACCCATTCGCAAGTATTTTTGTTCATTAGATAAGAGACGAGGAATCCATTGCGAACAAACTGTGTTGTAACCCAGATTACGAACAATACTATGGACAGATCCTACACTCGCACCAACAATTTCTGTAATTTCTCTATTCGACGATTTTCTCTAATAAGGCCTTCCACACATGCCATATTGTTTTCTGTTAATGCAATATGCCGTACACCTGGTCGCGGCTCATCCATAGTCCCCTCTTTTCCATTCTTAAATTTTTGGCACCATTCCTTCACAGTTGGGTACGCAATACATGTATTTCCATACACTGCTTGCATTCGCGTATGAATCTGCAATGGCTGCACACCTTCAGCGCATAAAAATTGTAGGACCGCACGCTGATCAAACGGATTTTCAACAACAAAAGCTATTTCAAAATCGAAGTTTTAAAAGTCAGAATTAAATTAAAACGCCAGAAACTTATTAATGTGTTGCTTACAAACACTACTAACATTAACAAACGTCATTTGGATTATTGCATTTGTTTTCAAGGCTAAGTTTATCAAAGATGGGTTTCAATGAACAAGCCTCGTACATTTGGCAAACAAATAATTGTGTCTGATATCATGACCACGCCGCGACGCCCAGCTACTCAAATATTTTGAATGTCGAAGCTCTCCTCATTATGATTGTTCATACCTTTTCAAATGTCACTGATTAAAATGAAACAGAAAAAGTAAAACAAATTGTATACTATTATATTTTTGAAATGGCACGTTAATTCTCCATAATTTTTGTCCTATACCTAACATTAATATTTTCAGAGATATCTTTACTTTTTCCTTACAAACCGTAGCCATGATTTTGACCTAAAGTGACAACATTTATTGTTAACAACATAGATATGAGAATGATTTTATTGCAAGTATTTATATATAACAAACGTTCAAATGTTCAATGTGGCATTTGTTCTATTCAACACATGTTCAGTCTTTCAAAAACGAGATATTTACTGCTCGCAATGTCTCAACGGAAAGTGCACCAAAACAGTCTATTGTGCGTCTCATATCTTCTGCAGTAGTATCATGGATCTGGTAGACAATATCTATTCCCACAAGAGAAAATTCATTTTCGTCAAGTCTGGCGATATAGGTGGCCAATGGATGGGACCGCCGCGACCTATACACCTGTTCCCAAAGGTTTAATTCAATCATCCAAACTCAAAAACCAGGAGATCGTTGGATAGACAATTTTACGTTGAATTAAAAAATGTAAAAATATACAGGGTATTCTATTTAAAAAATGATACCTTGAAGATGCTCCGCCGTAGCGAGTCACCCTGTATATTTAAAATATTTTTATAATGTGCGCATTTTGACGCACTAGTGAGCGACCTGTATAAAACGTTTCTCTAACTAACTAATATTTGATAATAATATCCACTCTAATTTCTCTGCTAAAGCAGAAGGAGGTGAACGACCAGTAGTTATAGCGAAATATAAAAGTTTGAAAACTCTAGATATACACAAAATTATACGATTTATGATTTGTTCCTTGTGTTAATTTAATCAAGAATAAAATAGCGGAATGGTCTATAGTTTTGATTGTAAAATTTTTTGAGTTTACGTCGACGTGAGTCTCCGTGATTTTGTAAAGCTTAGTTAATGTGTAAAAATAATTGGTAAAACTGTCACGCCTTAATTAATTGAAATCGTCAGATTCATCTTTAGTAAAACGATTTTCTGCTAATATGTGTGCCTCAGTGAATGTTCAGTAAACCTCAAAATTTTAAATTTTATTCAAATTGGACCCTTTCAGAAATATTGCTGGTCAGAAATGTTCTAAAACACTCGTTTAGATTCTCGAAATCCCAAACGAAAAGTCCCTTAAATATGAATTTTCTCATGAAATCTGCACCTTCCCTATACCTGATGTATCGAAAAGTAGCAATTGCATATACGAGGAGTGTTCAAATTTCAACTGGAATTTATTTATAAATAAGAATATTACAATATTGTAATGATGAAAACAATATTAATTTTCGATGTAGTCGCCCTGCCTAGCGATACACATGCACCATTTATTTAGCTTTCTAATACCTTTCGGGAAGAATTCTTTGATAAGGACGTTATTTGACCGAAGTCTTTTTCCGGTCAAGAATTTTTTTAGTGAGCCAAACAAATTAAAATGGGAGGGAGTAAGATCAGGACTGTATACTGCATGCGGAATAAGGTTTTCCTGAAGTGTGCTTATGGTTTCAATTATTCTTGTAGCGGTATACGGACGAACATTGCCTTGGAGAAACCAAACAGAGCTTTTGCTTCTCTTCCGTTTGTCCCTAATCGTCTGCTTAACATGCAAAAGAGTCTAATAGTAGTTTTCTTTAATTGTAAGACATTCTGTAAGGAAATAGCACCCCTTAAGGATCTCAATAAAATGTTGCCATCACTTAACCAGCGTACAATACAGTTTTCGCTTTTATTATCTTTGGAGATTTGTTTTGACACCACTGCATGTTTACACGTTTTGACCCAAGAGTAATATATTATACCCAGGTTTCAACAGTTGTTACAATTGAGTACACAAATTCAGCTCCTTATCTCTCATTTCTACAGTAAAGAAGAAACGATTTGCAAACGATTCAACATCTGTTCTTCGGTCAGCAAGCGCGGAATCCACCTGGTACTCACCTTACGATACCTTAGTTTATTTTTTGTAACGCCTTCAACACTTCCGACGCCAATTTGTAAAGTTTGAGAAATCTGACGAATTGTTACGCGTCTGTCTTGCTGAACAAAGGCGTGAACTTTTTATTCATTTTCACGATTAACTGAAGTTGCAGCTCGTCGTTTATATGGCACATTTTCTACACGAATTCTCCTGTCTGTAAAGAATTTTGATAACTTAAATACCCGACTTTTAAACAGAAACGTTATTTTGCAATCTTGTAAGAATATCAGTCGAATTTAAGCCGTCTTTTGTAATAAATTATTATTATGCGGTGTTGTACGCTACAATGAACAGAACGTTCCGACATCGTAAAATAGCTGAAAATTGTCATTTGCAATGAAACATATTGCAACTACGTATTTTTTGTTACGTAAACAAAAATGTAATAGTATTGCACTTGTTATATATCCTTGTTCGAAATAAAAACACGCCCTATGATTACTGTTTTTAATTATAGATTGCCATTTTGTTTTCCGTTTATTAACCAATTATATCAAAGATTTTTCAGCTTCCAGTTTTAAATTTTCAGTTACGTACTTATTTAAGTCCCCAACATTAAATTACATATTATTAATTAGTTGTACGTAAGCTGCCGCCACCGTAAGTTGAATCAATAATATTTAAAAACAAATACCTGGGCAGCTTCTAAGTTTTTACAAAAACTAGGAAAGAAACAAATTTTTTTGGAACAAACTGGTTTATTGCTCTTCAAAATATTCGCCTTTAAGATTTATACACTATTGCATGCGTTCAAACCAACTCTTGAAACATTTTTTCCAACTCTGAAGTTGGTATCTCAAAATCATGGTTTTTGAAGGCTTCAACAATTTACGGGCAATGAGACATTAATTCGATGTTTTTCTCCTTCAAATAATCAATTATTGGTTGACAGGCTGTATGAGAACTGGCATCGATATGATGAAGAATGATGCGACGTTTTCGGTTGTTTTTGCTGATTTCGTCGATGACTTCTGACAAACAACTTGTTGTATACCATTCAGCGTTAACTGTTCTTCGATCCTCTAGTCTAAAGGAATGATTCCGACATGTCCAGTACAACAAAGCGATCATTTTCTTGGAAGTGCTTCGTGAACGAACAACTTTTGTGGGATTCAGTTCATCTTGGAACACCCAAACAGTGGATTGTTGCTTAGATTCCGGTTCATACGAATATATCCCAGTTCCGTCACCTGTTACGGTGTTGTATAAGGATTTTGCAGTACCTAGATTGCATTTTTTGAGTATTTCCTTACACCGATTAACACGAGCCATTTTTTGAGCTTCGGTCAAATTATGCGGAATCCAACGGAAACAGATCTTTTTCACAGCTAAATGTTCATACAAAATCGAATGTACTGCAGTCTTCGATATGCCTAAGGATGCCTCCATCACACTGTAAGTCACATGCCGATCTTCTTCAACCATGTTGCACACAGCATCGATGTTTTTTGGAATAACAACCGATTTTTGACGACCTTCACGAAGTGCATCACTAATGGACACACACGACCACGACGAAATTCTGCAAACCAATTGTAAACGTCTTTTCTGTTGGTGTTTCATTACCAAACGTTGAACGAAGCGATTCTATGCATTGTTGTTGAGTTAGATATTTATTAAAATCGTAAAAATCAACCAACGAAAACCTTCATGTGAAATTTCCATTTTTTCACAAAATTTCTTTTTTTAAACGCTCACTGTAAACAAACTACGCGGTCAATTTCTAAGCTGCCACTGTTTCCACAATAATAAATGTCAAATTTTACGAAAATAGTAATGACACATCTCAATAGCGCCACCTAGTGGTCGTTTGTAGAAACTTAAAAGACTGCTCTCGTATGCAGTTTCATGCACAAAAAGAGCTTTCAAAAGGTGTCACTTGGTCCTTTCTTTATAAGTATTTGAATATATTTCAAGCAAATACAATTTCGTACTTATAAATTTTACATTATATATTTTACCGAATCACGGTATGAATGTAGGAATTATTTGCTATTTTAATTTTAATTATGGAAATATATTAATGTTTCCTTTACAAAAGGCTCCTAATAAATGGTAAACTTAACATTTTAAGCTAGGAAATGGAGTGCAGGATCGTCCATAAAAAACTCATAACAAAAATGAGTTTTACTTGAAAAGTAAGTTCTAATATTTTCTTATTGCGTGTGGAAAGCACATAAAGAGAGAATAACTACTAGGGTTAATAACGACGAGCACGCAGACTTTAAAAGATGTCGTTTCTCTAACCGCAATCAATCATTCATATTTAAGTAGCGTGTAACATTGTTGTTAATTAAATTGTTGGTTCCAACAGTTTTAATTAATTCTTTCGTAATCGAAAAGAATGTAGATACACGTTCTTATGCTATTGTACTACATTGTGCAAGGATTTATAATATATGTATGTAAAAAAATCATTATTAAGTAACTTAAATCATGCTAACTGAACCCGTGGGATACGCCCAACGCTTTATTTCCTTACTTTAAAACATATCAGTAAATATTTTGGAAAGCTCTAAGGCTTCCTCTGTGTTTATTAGTTGTTTCTGTGATAATGTATTTCCTTCCAAGTTACTAAAACAAAATTAAATTTTAGAATGCTGTAATGATCAACACGTCTGCGTTGATGAAAATAACATAGCAATAATGGCATTGTTGTTAACTAGCCACGTTAATGTTTATTAGTTTTACGTATGGCTACGACCCATCGATATCTCCTTCTTATAATACTATTATATAATGTAAAGTTAATCTTCATACTCATTTAATATTTGTATACATACAAATATATCAGATTTGCGCTTTACGTAATAATCGTGGTCTAGTTTCCAATAAGATTGGTTAGCTTAGTTCGTTTTTGAAAGAGTGATATCTAGATTGCGTCAGTAGTCCTGTCCTGTCTCAAAATTGAGACAAATGAAATGAATACGGGATTAATATATAATATATAAAATATGGTGGAAGTTCCATTGGCAGAGTACTCGCTTTCTGGGCAAAACGTCGATAATGACTTGGTTTTGACTCCCCAGTATTATCACTCAGCTTATAAGAATCTTGTGCTGCAAACTTCTACTATAGCGTTAAGGAGAAGCACGTGGTAAAGAACAGGTCGGTACCCCGTGGAACGTGAAAAGTTGTTGACGAATATCAGGGTTGGGAAAAAATACGGAACAATACCAATATCTCTACTACGGTAACCGCGATTTCATTCAAATTTTCTATATGAAGGTTTCGATATATAGCGGATACAATAAAGGTATTGGCGCTTATAACGGACTTCCGGTTTAGTTCAACATTTAAAGGGACCTCGATGGGGCAGTGCGAACGAGCGCTGTCAGTCGAAGTCACAGTGAAATGCGGTTCAATCGGCCGCGTGGTCAAACCCCGGTCGAGGCGACCGTATTTCACGTAGTTAAGTTTAGGGTGCATGTTGCATGAATGGTTAGTGTGTAAGGGACGCCCGCACCCTCTGAAGTAATGCGAAACCGGTTCCGTGGGGGGGGGGCAGTAGTGTGAATGTAAAATAAAAGTTCAACATTTTATTTTAAATGGAATACCTGTGTATTTTAAGATATATCTTTTTTGCGAATTCAGTACCATGCAGTTTTGTAAAGTTGTCAAATTTTGCTTGGTTTATTTTGTGTTGTGTGGATATTCAATTAATAGATCAAAAGTATTTAGAACTTTTCGAAAATCAAATTGTTCTTGCTCTTGAAGAAGAAGGGAAATTACGTAACAATATTTGGTTTCGCCAAGAAGGAGCACCTCTCCATTACGCCTTAAATATTCGGCACTTCTTATACCAAATGTTTTCAAATAGGTGTATAGGGCGCAGGGGTTTTATTGGATGTCCCGCTTGTTCTCCGGAGCTGAATTAATTAGATATCTTTCTTTGGGGTATTTAAAATCTGGAGTTTGTACCGAATGACCAAATAATTTGGAAGAATTGAGAATAAGAAAAAATAAGAAATATAAAATAAGAATTCTCGTAGAGCATTTTCTTACTGTAACTGTAGGCTTTGTACATAGACTTGTATCAAGAGATCTTAAAAAAGCTGATCCTCAGCGGGCTGTGGAATGAAAAGTCACGTCTTTTCTAGACTAAAGGAATGTTTATAATGTCAGTTTCAGGTTAGGTTGTGTTAGCTGGAATTAAATAATAATGAAACGTCATTTTTAGGAGCAGAAATATTTTATTGAGCAACAGTAAAAATATGAATAAACCTGAACTAATGTAATGATCACAACAAATGTTGAAAATGTCTGCCTTCTTCCTCCAAACATATCTGAACTCGTCTTCTCATACCTTCAAAAACATTTTGTAATAATTGAGGTGAGTTGTTAATTTCTTGACAGTTTTCTTCAATTCTAAGTTTCAGTTCGTTTAAATCATTAACTGGAGTTTTAAAAATTGTGTTTTTCAAATAGGGCCATAGAAAAAAGTCCAAAACAGTAGCATCACAAGAGCGAGGGGGCCAGGGTGTTGCAGTATTCCTACTAATGATGCGGTCATCAAAATATTCGCGTAAAAAATTAAATGTATCTGCAGCTGCATGAGCTGTTGCGCCATCCTGTTGCAGAAAACCATCCCGTAGCTCATCACCGTGAAGTTCATTTAAGAAAGGTTGCGATAATTCGTTCCTGTACCTTACTGCAGTTAGCGTGCCTTCGAAAAATATTGGCCCAACTAACCTACGACGACTCATTCCAAATCTGCATATTCTGTGAATTAACATATCCATTAAAGTAAAACTAGGCTTCGTCGGTAAAAAAAGGTTAAATTTAACAGCTCATCACTGAGATTATCCAAAAACCAACGACAAAACTGAACTCTTTTTGGATAATCCTGTTCTAAAAGCTCCTGAACGGAAATAAATCGGTAAGAATGCAAATGCAAAGCTTGTATCAATATTCTGTGGCATGTACCGTAACTTAAATCATCAACTTGCTGGCATAAATGTCTAATTGGTGTTTTTGGAGCCTCGTCAATTCGTTGTCTTACAGTTTGAATTAAAGCAGGTTCTATCTTCTTTGGCCTACTAGACCCTTTTTTCCTTCCAACACTTCCAGTTTCTCGAAAATTGCTGACTAAATTCTTAACCAAAGCATAAAATTTTCGGTATGTAATAATTTCATTTAGATACCTCTCTCGGAATTCCACAAAACAAGGAGGAATCGAATAGGTCCATTCTCCGTCAACTTGAAAGCCGTTCCGAAAGTAAGATTCAATAATGAATGCTCTTTGAAATGGATTAAAAATCATTTTAACAATCTGTCAGATTCGTATTAAAAAAGAAGATAACTAATGTATCTGACATCATAAACATTCCTTTAGTCTAGTAAAGACGTGACTTTTCATTCCACAGCCCGCTGAGTATCAGTTTTTTTTTGATCTATTGATATATTGTCAAGGAGTAAATGGTAGTCATTTTGAGCATCTTCTCAAGTGATGCTATTTGTTTTGCTTTTTATTGTTATTTTGTTATGTGTTGCTAGAAAACGAAACAAATTACAAAGCATTATTGTTAAGTGTGTTGTTCAATATCTCTCGGATTATTAAAAATAAAGGCGTCAAATCTTGTATCATTTAACTCGCAAAAAAGAGTACTATTGATATATCAAAAAATAGACAGGCTATTCTATTTAAAATAAAAAAGTGATATCATTTTCGGCTACACCGGAAATCAGTTTAAACCGCCAATACCTTCATTGTATCGGCCATATATTGGAATCTTCATGTAGAAAGTTTTGTCGGAATTGCGGTTACCATAGTAGAGATATTTGCATTGTTCCGTACTTTTGTCCAACCCTGTATAAACTAGTTAAACTAACGGGCTACCTATATGACAAGCTTTGTGTGGCTGTTTCTAAAAAAAAATAAGTGTAAAAAACTAGTGTATAGTTGTGGATAAATATTTTTTTTTTGTAATGGATGAATCTATCATGTGTTTTGTGAAACACCGTATATTTTGAAAATATAAAGTAGACATGATCAATATTTCTATGTTATTCTGTTGTATATGCTGCGAAAAATATCATTATTACCAGTTCAGTATCTACAATGGTTCAAATCAATAGCTTAGCAATAGCAATAGCTCTGTAAGAAAATCGCAAAAAAAATACTTTACTGATATGAAACATTAATTTTTGTATGCAGGTAAAACAAGAAACCATTGTTACGCAGATGCCCAGCTCCGGTCCTAAATTACGCAACTGACTTATAACACGTTCTAAGTTGCAGTAAATCACTATTAAATTCAGTATAGTTTTACAACGTCTGTCTAATTCTCAGTGCCTCTAGTATTTGCTAATGTTTATTATTATTTAGTATTTTTATGACTTACTGTTGATTAGCTTCAGGACATTTACTATGGCGCATATTTGGCAAGGTAAATCCTACTATAACCATAAGATCATCTGATCGATACTTTTTAGTGTAATTAAGTTACGTGATATAAATTATTAATGTGAGTTATAATTTTATTAACAAATAAATTAGCTGTGTCTAGAGATAAGAAGCGGTCGTGAGCTAGAGGTTAGCATGTTAGACTTTTACGCCGAAGGTCTGGGGTTCAATTCTCATTATCTGAACGAAGTTTTAACAGCCGTTTTCCCTCGCAAATCAAAGGCAAGCCAGCAAGATATTCTGTCCAGTAACTCTTCTCTGGAGTGGAAGTGTTTACACTTCCCGTGGTTCGGAACCAGCTGTAGGTCCTCTATGTCTCTGGTAGTTTAAAACGCGCAACATACACACACATTGGAGAAAATTGCCGCATCTCGTAAGAGACAAATCACTCAAAGAAAAAGAGATAAACGATGCACTGTGCAAAGGCAGGTGAAAGGAATACGGAATTAATGTATGGTGGTTAATAAACCGAGTTATTAATTTAAATACAGCTCTGATAAAGAGCTGTTCATGAACTATATTGATTAGAAAGCATCTGTTTTTCAAAATTCGCCACTTAAAATATTAAAGTTTCAAAGAGATCTTTTGAGTATTATTCGTAAACTAGAACATACCATTCTTAAATACTCAAACATGTATTACCAACCATAAAGGATTAACATAAACAGAAGAAACCGAAATGGACGTATAACCTGTTCGAGCGGATTTTAAATCGGCAGTCACCGCAACTACATAAACATATACATTAATCTCAGTACATTGTTTGTTAATGTTATTAAACAATATCCCTCTATGGTGTAACATGTTGATACGGTTCTTATAAATTATGATCTATTGCCTTAAAACATGTCTGTGGGAATATTATAAAAGCATAAACCATAAATTATCATTGTCGTATCGCTTCGGAATAATTTTACGGTACACTACCATAAACTGCTTGTAGGTAGAAACATTAAAATCAAGTTTAATGATTATAACCTTTCTTGTTTATAGCAGTTATAGGATTTACAATTTATCTATTTGGCTGTAGTTTAATTAACTTACATATGTTGTCGAATGTAAATTATTTCTTCCGCAAAAAAGAACCTGTGCTTTGAGTGCTCGAAATCAAACAATTTAAGAAATTCTCAGAAAGATTTTCAGTTGGAAAATAAACAACACTTATATAAGAAAAAGTAGCTTAAACTTGCATAAGATTCTGTGTGAAACGTTTAAAGTAAAGCATGTCACCTGGCAAACGTTTAACAAATAACTGCTTTTTTATTATTGTTATTATTATAATAAGGCCACAATGAAATTTTAACGACGTTGACCCAAATTCAAAAAAGGTGATATTTACAAAGCTGGTAGTAAGTAGGAACTAAAAAAAATGGCAATGACAGTGTATAGTTTAGCACTTTTAATAAATATTTCTAAATATATTTTTTACCGTAATTACGAAAGTTATTTCATAGTTTATAAACACGAGCCGTTACTTTTTAATTTTTAATCCATTTTGAGAGCAGACTATTTCAGAGAGAATAATGAGTATGGAAAATCAACATTCTGCCCTGAATAGCCAGCATAGAAAAAATGTTTCGAATGAAAGTTGTTTACGATATTCATATTGGAATTATTTTGCTTGAACTTCTTTCAAGCTACGATGTTGCTCAAGTTTAATTTTTAAATACGAACCTTTTCAATTTTACGAGGTGTGTTCAATTGAAACCTTTCTTTGCTTTATAAAAAAATTATTCAACACTTTAGTCGCATTGTTTTACTAACCGACGTATACCCTGCTCATAGAATTCCTGTGGCTGCTGATTGAAGAAGTCTTCCACAGTTATCTGTACTTCTGCGTCAGACTCAAAATGCCGACCTTTTAACGCCTTTTCCAGAGGTCCTAAAATATGGAAATCGCAAGGCTATAGATCCGGGCTATAGGGTGGATGCTCTAAAACCCTCAGTTTCTTTCGTTGAAGATTTTCTTTTACCACATTAGCAACATGAGGCCTAGCATTGTAGTGCGGAAAAATGACCCCACGCGTAAGTTTTCCTGGACGTTTCCCTCTTATTGCTTGATGAAGCTTGTTCAAAATTTCATTGTTCAGATTTGCATTGACATTTAGTCCAGGTTCCCTAAACTCTATCAACAAGGGTCCTTCCGAAAAGAAAATGTTAACATCACCTTGCCTGCAAAAGGTTGTGCTTTAAATTTCTTCGGAGATGATGAACTTGAATGTCGCAATTGCATCGACGATAACTTACGGGATGGCTCGTAGTAATGGCACCATCTTTCGTCACCAGCAACTATTGACAGAAGAAAGTCACCACCATTTTGCCTATAGTCTGTGAAGTGTTGCAGAGATAAGTCCATTCGCAAGCATTTTTGTTCATTAGACAAGACACGAGAAATTCATTGCGAACAAACTTTGCTGCAACCCAGATTACGAACAATACTATGGACAGATCCTACAATCGCACCAACAAGTTCTGAAATTTCTCTAATTGAAATTCGCCGATTTTCTCTAATAAGGCCTTACACACTGCCATATTGTTTTCTGTTAATGCAGTACGCCGTGCACCTGGTGCACGCTCATCCATAGTCCCCTCTTTTCCATTCTCCTCCATTTTCGGCATCATTCCTTCACAGTTGGGTAAGCAGTACATGCATTTCCATACATTGCTCGCATTGGCGTATGAATCTGCAATGGCTGCACACCCTCAGCTCATAAAAATTGTAGGACCGCACGCTGATCAAACTTGGACGGATTTTCAACAACAAAAGCCATTTCAAAATCATTCAAACGCCAGAAACTTATTAATGTGTTGCTTACAAACACTACTAACATTAACAAACATCATTTGAATTATTGCATTTGTTTTCAAGGCTAAGTTGATCAAAGATGGGTTTCAGTTGAACAAGCCTCGTATTTAAAGCATAGTTTTTTTCTCTCTATGGAAGTGCATAGACCTCGTGATTCTAAAATATGAATCAAATTCGATTTTTTTGAAAACATAAAACCTTCAAAAATAGTCTTTGGGTATTTAAATATACAATCCGACGTTATGGGTCTACAGGGTGATGACTGCAATTATAGAATAGGGTCATTGACAATTTTTTTAATTTAAATTGAAATTCTCGAATGATAATACAAATCCCATAACTTAATTTTTTTAGTAAATACCTCTTGAATCCCCAAAAATCGTCGCAGCTTGCAATTTTAAAAAGTAAATCTATTATGTGATCGCAGTCCTTTTTTCTTACAGCTTTCGTTCTATTAGTAGTCCGTGGTGTTCATAAGATACCTAACATTATAGATTATGGTATTTGGCGCCCGCATGGTTTATTGTGTGTTAAATAATCAAGCATTTGGTAACGTTTTTATGGAACTAACTTACTCTTGTAATTTGAGTTCTCTCTAGTCTATTAATTCTTAATACAAATCAGCAAGAACTGCCAATCACGTTGTCGCTGCAAGCGGACACCAATATTTTATTACCATACATACCGGGCATAACTGAATGACTTTGCCAAACTATAGCGACGTATTCTGCTCTTCAAATTTATGCTACATATTCAGATGAAAATTGTCCGGAAATATTTACTTAAAAAGTGATAGTTGCTGGCAACTTAAAGAACGATATTTAAAATTTTTCTAAATAGCACTACGTCTTGATTGATAGAATAACAAGTGACACTAGTAAGTCATCATTCATGACGATTAAGCACTTTCTTAATACAAATTGGTAAAAACGACTAATCTCGTGATCACTTCAAGCAGCCACCAATATTTTGTTACCATAAGTACAGGGTCCGACTGAATGACTTGGCCAAACGTTAGGGACGTATTATATTCATCAACTTAATGATACAAATTTCGATGAACATTGTCCTGAAATGAATACCTAAAATGTTACGGTTACTAGAAACTTAAAAAAATATTTTGAATTTTGCTTAATAGCACTTTGTCTTGATTATTTGATAGAATAATAAGTGACATTAGTAAGTCATCATTCGTAACTATTAGACACTTTGTTAATACAACTTGGAAAAAACTACAAATTACGTGGTCACCTCAAGCAACCACCAATATTTTGTTACCATACAGGGTGTTTCAAAATGAATGATACAGTTTTTGGCCATAGATGCTTTAGGTTATGGTAATTTCCACAAATGTAAAGATATTTCTTTCAAATTTGGTACACATGCTTACCATTACTACAGTGACAGAACCATTTTGATAAACCAGCCTTGACTGTAAGAGACACTTAACCTACAACTTAAATATTATGTTAACTCCAACTTTGTTATTAGTAGAACATTTTAAAATGTTAAGACTATTTTCTGAAAGATATTTAAGAAGCACACAAATGAGGTACTCTTAGCTCGTGTGGGTAAAGATAACCGTTTGCCTTAAAATGCTTGTCAAAGTTTAGGGTTGTCGTTACGATGTGTATTAGGTAGCCATGATCACAAAAACAATGGGTAGTGATTCTCATCTACAGTAAAAGTCAATACTAAATTACTTAATTAATTTGGTGTAACAGAAATTATATATTTAATTTATGTTTTATGTTTACGAAAATGCGGCGACATAACGAATTCTCCAATGCTGAAATAAGAGAAACCAGAAATTAAAAATAATATTTCTATGGACCAAAGTAATTGATTGTCTTAGCATTGATTTTTACTGTAAATTTGAAAGAAATATCTTTAGATTTGTGGAAATTACCATAAAGAAAAGAAAACAAAAATTGAACTTTACGGTCCTACAAGGAAGAACTTTTGGTCTAGATATATTAGGGTTAATCCGTTTATTTTAACCTAAAGAATCATTGACCAAACGCTGTCCCATTCTTTTTGTAACACCCTATATATATATATATAAATGAAAAAAACCATATTTAAAATTTTTCTTAATAGCACAATGTGTTGATTATTGATAGAATAATAAGTGACATTAGTAAGTCATCATTCGTAACTATTAAACATTTTCTTAATACAAGTCGGTAAAAACTATTAATCACGTGGTCACCTTAAACGGTCACCAATATTTTGTTACCATATGTACACGGTGAGACTGAATGACTTGGCCAAACTTTATGGACGTATTCTACGCTTCAAATTAATGATAGAACTTTTGATAAGCATTGTCCGAAAATGTACCTAATTAAAAAATTATGGTAATTTGTATGAAAATGCCTTTCAAATACCTCTAAATAGCAGTATCCCTTGTTTATTTAATAGAATAGTAAGTTGCAATGGTACATGACAGTAGTTTTATTACATTTACAATTATTTTTGTAAATATTTCATTATCAATTTTACTTATAGACCAGCAATCAGAAATTCTAATAAAGCTGCCCCCACTTTACCGCGAAGTGTATCCAACTAAAGGTACCTCTGTGGGCATCCAATGCCGTCTTGGAGGAACGGGAGAACCTACTACTATTTAGTACAGGAAGGATTGATATTGATGTTGGTGTTTTACATCAAATTCTTTGAAAAATGCGTTATGAACAATTATTGTATCCTTTGTCATGTGTAGCGAGTGCTAGTACTGGTGGAGGCTGATTTTTTACAGAGATTGTAATTTTATCGATGTCGAACTCCAGTTTGCATGCTTTTTATCGACCATGTAATTTTTTTAAGAAATGTCGTAATTATTACTCACCATAATCATCAATGAGCTAATGCTCAACCACACATAATAACACCCTCCAGACATCAACAAACATTTTGCTGTAATATTTATGCCGGTATTGTTAATAAGTACTCAGTTGGACCAATGTTTTTGCTGCCTACACGTAATGGTCAAAATTTTACGCATTTTTGAAGGAAGAGCTAGCAGTATTGCTGAAGGAAGTCGTATTATAAACGCGTTCATGCAGGATGGGGTTTCTGCACATTTTAGGCTTATTGCAGGAGAATATTTGAACATTAATTGTTCTAATTATTGGATTGGTAGAGGAAAACCGATTGCTTGACTTCCACGCTCCCCCGATTGCAATCCATGTGACTGTTTCTTACGGGGATACATAAAAAGTATTGTTTACCAAACTCCAACTGAAAATGTACAAGTTCTTCGCGATCGCGTCGTGAATGGTTTTCAATTAATTACAGATACTCCTGGTATTTTTCAATGTTGTTAGGCAAACAATCGTAAGAAGCTGTAAAGGATTTATTTTTTTCCAAGGCAGTAAGTTCGAACACTTGATAAATAATATTTTCTAATTTGTATTAATTATTATTAATAAATAAAATATCTTCTTAAAAGCCATTTTTGGATAATGTTTAATAGAACTTTTATCATTAATTTGAAGTAAAATAGGTATTGAACTTTTCTAGAAAACTTTCTACAACATAGAGGGGGAATCATAATGATTCATAAGGTAACCTTTCCCATTCAAACCCTTAGGCTCTTGAAAAATGCTATTCAGTACTAGCAATCTCTCCCGAGCTTTTCGTCGACCCGCAACCGGATAGGTGGAAAAGGCCTACAGCTTAGCTCAGAGGAGTAGGGGGAGTTCGTGAAAATCACTTACGGGAGGAAATCTTTAGTTGTATAGGGGGTAAGTCAAAATTTGTGGGCGCCACCTTCCAAATCCAGCTGATTGTAGGTCCTTGTGGAAGGCCGAGAGGCCAACAGCTTACGGGAATCGGACTCACCTTTATTGTGCCTCCTTCTATATATATATATGAAGCTTGCAAAATTCATACACAAACAAATACAAATACAAAATAATAAAAGATGTACTGAATTTTAAAACACATATAATGAGATTATTGGCAATACAAAAGAATGACAGCAAATGGTAATGTTTTACTCAATGCAACAATCGGTTAATTGAACGTTCGATTAAGGGGGAGCTCGCCGCCCATGGCTTACAGTATTTAGGATATTTCAACAAATATACGTGGCCAATGGCGTCGTGTTTACAGGAATAATACAGTATCAATATACTCAACTTTATAATTAACAATAAACAAAACAAACGGCGCCGGAGGGTCGCTTTTGGGTCGCATAAACAGAAAGGGTTCAATCCCTTGAATTTTGCAATGAATTTACGCGAAAAAGGTTTTTTTTCACAACACAGAGAAAAACTTGTTCTTTACCTTGGCTATGGAGTAACGAGACAGGCACAATTTCGAGGTGTTCACAGGATGATGATAAAAATCCGCAGGTGCGCCCCTGAAGACTGGAAGAAATGGGCGTTCATCGCAGCAGCGTCACAAGGTGCAGGTACAGACAATGGGCTGGATACTAATCCGCCAAAGGCGATCGGCTAATTTCCAATGAATTGCCTTTTCTTGGTTAAAATCCTAGAGTACTTCTCTATGATCCGACAATTGTCGATATTCTGTTTTCACCCCATGGTAAAACAGCGAAACGAAAAATCACACATGATGGACACCCACCGAAAAACCCAAGCCGCCCCTTGCAGCACTCAATTTATTTACGGCCCTCCTATTGATGGAATTTCGGAGACCGGAGTCTGGCGAAGATGTAAGGCCAACTTTTTAATTTCGTAAGGGTCCTCGTAGATGGAATGAGGGACCGGAGCCATTGAAGATGTAAAACTGACTGCGGCACTCGCAACGGAAACCTGCATTTCCCCCCAAAATATTGCAACATAAATTGAAATATCATGAAATATTCCAGAACAATTTCGGCACGTGAATTCGCAGAAAGCGTCTAAGGCCAGGCGCGAAAAAAACAATATTCGGGAATTTAAGCCTACAAAGGGAAACTTCGAAATTGGTCTCGTCATAAATCAATCCTTAAAAAAAATAACCAAAATAATAACGAAAACTGTAACCATCATAAAATTGGCAATTAAGATAACGTTTTTAATTCCTATGAAGCGGCAATTAAAGTATGACATTAATTCAAATGTAGCGGCAAATCTTAAAAGAACATAACATGTTTCGTAAAAAATAATTAGTGAAAGTCAGAAGATCCTGAACTAATTATTGCAATTAAAATATAAAAACATTAGATTAAATATTCAAAATGAATTCCATTATACTAAAGGCAATAGCCAAGTATACTCTCAAATCCTCTTCGAACATTTTGGAAGATTTGTCGTGGAATAGCTCAGAACTCCTGAACTATTCGTTGTCGCAGATGTGCTACGGACTGAGGGTGAGCTTTGTATACAAGAGATAAGTGACCCCATAAAAAGAAAATTAATGAGATCAAATCTGGAGATCTGGGAGACCATTCCATTTGTCGTCTCTAGTTCAGTTCCAACCAGATGGGGCATCTCCTCACTGTGCAGTACCTGTAAGGGCTTGGTTATGCCAATATATCCAGGACAATGGATTAGTAGAAGAGGACTAATGTGACGGCTCCAAGATTTTCAGATTCGGCCCGATTAGACTTTCCTATTGCCTAGAGAGTAAGGGATCTTTTTTAAACATTTACGCTAATATTTTTAAATTTGCAATAATTGGTTCAGAATCTTCTGAGATTTAGTTTTTATTTTTTCCGGAACGAGTTAGAGAAAAAGAAAGGTTGCTACTACTGAACTTTTCAATTATGTATAACAAAGTGGGTGTCACCGTTTAAAAAATCTTTTGGGATTCCTAAAGCCTTAAGGGTTGAATGAGGAGGTTACCTTATGAGTAATTATGATTCCTCCTCCATGTTGTAGAAAAGTTTTCTAGAAAACTTCAATACCTCTTTTACTTCCAGAGATATAACACATTATACGTTTCTAAATTGATAACCTATATATTTAGTAGGATTGGAGACGGTGGTTTAAGTGTATAC
The DNA here is from genome assembly GCA_014611495.1 of Limonius californicus. NCBI lineage: Eukaryota > Metazoa > Arthropoda > Insecta > Coleoptera > Elateridae > Limonius > Limonius californicus. The sequence continues at coordinate 49,098 of JABXWE010003920.1, forward strand.
GTTTTGGAAAACCACACCTAAATAGGTACTTCGGCAACTAACCTGCCATCTTCAGTAGGATCTTGTACTAACTAATGTAACTTGCCTGAGGAATACGTCTGGAGATAAGTCCACTGCTAATAGTCTAACAAACACAGGCTTAAATGCTAAATCCCCGTTAAGATTCGTTACGCCTAACCGGTTAAGGAATTATTTTCAACAAATTTGGGTTAGGAATTAGCCCATTATTTGAATTAAAGAAATTCCCCCTTTTTTTTTTTCGAAAATATGAATGCTCCCATAACAATGTAATTCTTTTACTGAAGACACTTCCTTTAACTGTTTTAGATTTTCCAGTTTTATACCGTGTCCTGTATCACATTTAGGAGGGATCTGCCACGCGTACATTCTAACTAAAACTGGAAGTAGTGTCTTAAATTATTTAAATCATTTTATAACCTGAATTTTATTTAGTTTGGAAGGCGAGGTTATTAAAACAATAGCTTCCAGATGTCTTAAATCAAAAAGATTTGAATATAAAAGAAATATGTTTTGCGTTAGTGTATATAAAAAAAACAAAAAAAAATTATTACAAGAAAATGTTTTTCTGTGCAATCATATTATAACAGGAAATCGCTATTCCAATAAATTTATTCGCTATGTATTCTTCTGTATGTGTAAGTGCAAATGTTAAATTAATATTCAATTTTTTGAAAATATTTCTACATGGCGTTTTAAAATTCGCCGACATATTCACTAAGACTCGTGATAGAAAATCGTTATCCCAATAAACTTTTTATTCTTATGTACGTATAAGTACAAATATTGAACAGATATTCAACTTTTTGGTAGGATCTCTACATGGTGTTTCAAAATACGCTTCCATAGTCGCTAGGACTTAATAGATTATCTTAAATGAATTAAGTAATCTTATAACCTGAATTTTAATATAGATTTAAGAGAAGAGTACGTTTATTGAGTCGTTGACAGCCTGTTTCGTCCTACTGCTGGGCATCGGCCTCTTCTCTGCCACGTGTTTCTCCCCAGCGGTAAGGTAGAAACGCGGGGGACCTTACATTTCGAACCCAAGCCAGAATCTACGATTTAAAGCGAGCGCTCTACCAACTGAGCTACCACCACACACACACACACACATTTATTAAGTACTACAGAGGCTACAAAATTAGAGACACAATCTTATTAAATATATCATTAACTGGAAATATTATGTTAAGTTTGAAGGTTAGATTTCCACATCAAATATGTAATTAGTTAAATACATTTAAATAGAAAAGAATTTTTATACGTCAATATGTCGTCAACAATTTCAGAAATAGCTGTCATATGACATATTTTTAAATTTCGTAGTAGTTATAAAATTGCTGTTGCCATAATTTAACTAGTTCTATATTTATCCGTGTTTGAAAACACGAATTTTAAGATTAAAGTCGAGTTTATTGCAAATATCTGCTTCATACCCTTGTTTCCTTAAGATCTAGAAGATGATTTTGACTAAATTTGATGGTGATTGGAGTTAAGTATACATACACATATATTTATATATACAGGGTGTATCAGAAATAGGTACAAATATTAAATCCGATGGTAGATTGCAATATATGCAAACTAGAAAAAACATTTCTTTGACAATAGGACTCTAAGATATGAGAAAATAATAATTGAAAATTTGACCCAAAATTGTTTGAGTACCGAAGTATAATAACAAAAATTTGACTTCAAAGAGATGTTATGCAAAGCAAGTAAGATAGAAGTGCAAAAAATTTCTCATCACCTGCCATAAACCAATACTATTAGGTAGGTCAGTAATTTCTATTCAGTCTGTTGTTGTTATCACAAGCCAGACAAGTTTTTACGTGTTTGCCACTTTGGATTTACTTTACAATTATGTAATAATCTTCTACAGCTTAAATGCATTTTCTATGCATCATGAGCAGTTCTCAAACAAAATTTTATTTATTTTTTAATTCAAAAAAATAAACTTAATGATTTTTGAAAAATGAAGAGGACCGTTGAATTCTACTTGAGCCAATCTATTACTGGTTTAAATAGTTGTACCTATTTCCGATACACCCTGTATATATATATTTACATATATATATATAGAAAATAAAAATTGGCAACTCAGCCACAACAAAAATTCAGAAAAATACTATTATAAACTAATCTCTTGAACTTAAAGTTACAAAAACTAGAAGTATTGCCACAATCGTGTGAATTTGGTGTCAGAGTTATGCAAGGAAAACAATTTCTAAAAAAATCGACGTTGATCAATGTTATAGAACTGATTGCGTTTTGTAGGTCAGCTTTGAAATATCTCTTATGAAATATTTATGACAAAATATGTTTTTCAATTCATAACAAAAATATCCAACAAGTTTTCTAACAGCACAGCTTAGAAGTTTGTCCAAATAATCATACTTTTTTACCTACGTCTCTCTAATAAATAACAAGAATATTATTAACAATTTGAGCAGGTTTTCCTTACTAAGTACCTAATATGAAAATGAAACAAAAGAAGACAAGAAACAATTAACATGTACGCCTTTTCAATTTCACTTAATTAAACTGGGTGATATACAGAAAACTATTTCACAACCAACTTAGTTATTTTATTATTATTATATATATACAACATTTTAAATAAATAATGAGGCTGTGTACAAGGTGTTTACCATAATCGGTGTAGTAAGAATATGCTCATTTTACGTTTCTAATTTATAGAGGCGGCCGTGGGCTACAGGTTAGTGCGTTAGATTTCCACGTCGAAGGTCCTGAGTTCAATTTCCAGTATCAGATCATCTAATTTTTAACGGCCGTTCTCCCTCGCAAGGCAATGGCAAACCAGCGAGGTATTCTGCCTAGTAAATCCTGTTTGGAGTAGAAGTGTTTACACTTCCCGCGGTTTAGAGCCCACGCTAAGCTGTAGGTCCTCTATATGTGTGGAACTTTAAACGCACAACACAGGCATAATAGAGAAGCTCCCTACGTCACGTCTCGTCTCGTATGAGATAAAGCACACCAACAAGAATGTGTAGTTATAATAGTTTTAACCACATTCTAATTAAACTAATAATAAGAAAGTCATATTTTCGTAAAAAAAAATGTGTTTTATTTCAGATGAATTTTAAATATTTACAGAGGCAGTGAAAATATTGCACATTAACAATGCGGTATGATACACTATGTTCTATTTACATAATGCTATATTCACAGATTTGTTTAAAGTAAGACCCTAATGGAGCAACTTTCCGTATCCCAAACCAGAGTAGCCCAATCCCAAACCGGAATATCCCAATCCCAAACCATGTCCTCCATAGGCTAAACCGGATCCCAAACCGACTCCATGTCCCAAACTGTATCCGTGTCCGATGGCGAGGGGAGCGGCGGCGATAGCTGGAGCAGCTACGACGGTCTTGGAGATGACTGGGGCGGCTACGGCCTTGACGACGGGGGCGGCAGCGTATCCAATACCAACACCATGACCCAAACCTCCAAGACCGACTCCATGACCCAAACCTCCAAGAGCGACTCCATGACCCAAACCTCCAAGAGCGACTCCATGGCCCAAACCTCCAAGAGCAACACCATGACCTACACCGCCAAGACCAAGACCAAGACCGTGTCCGGCGTATCCCAAACCAATACCATGTCCGTAGCTCACGGCTGGGGCGGCGATGGCGGCGTGTCCAATGCTAACAGCTGGGGCAGCAACAGCGTGGACGGCGGGGGCAGCAACGGCTACACTGTGTCCAAGAGAGATACCATGGCCAATCCCACCGCCATAGCCGAGTCCACCGCCGTAGCCAAGACCACCACCGTAGCCAAGACCTCCATAGCCCAAACCAAGGACTCCACGCTTCTCGGTCTTCTTCTCTTCTTCAGCGAAGGCAACGACAGCGAGAGCAAGTACGCAAACCTAAAAGAAGAAGATTTAGAAAACAGGAATTTAGAATAACGTCGTTGGTGAGAATCCAACCCAGAGTTGTTCCAATTCCATATGTTTCTAAAGATATGGCAATTGGACTTCCAAAATTTTTGTATTAACAAAATAGAGAAATGAAATGATTAAAGAAATTTAATAAATTATTCATAAAACCTGTAGCGGTTAAAATACGTTTCTAAGCTTCCTGAGAAAATACGTTTTTATAAACTTATTTTTAATTTCTGGCTTTGGTCTGTTTATTCCGGAAGAATCGGATTAATATTGTATTGAGAATTAATTTCCCTGAATTTCCTTACTTTTACCATCAAAAATCAATTAATTATTACTAAAATAAATTCAAACCCGCGATATTAATTTTTAAAAACGAAAAACAAAGTTAACCTTCCTTTGAAGAACTAAATAAGCCACATTATTCGCTATTAGAGAGACTATTAAAGCCACAAATTCACGGTCTGTTACGCAAAACGAATCAAGTTTAAGCCGATTATGCAACTGATTGTTGATCGAGACCCGGTTACTTCGTGATGTCCGGATGCTGATCTACACGGCCAAGTACAAATAAATTAAGTTTATTAGACTTCCTTTTAAAAAGCCATTAGAAACTCTTTAGGCTTGAAATATGGCAGCTAAATTAAAATGTCAAGCAATTTTATGTGGCAAAAAATCGTTATGGGATTGAATCGTGAGTTTAAATATTATGGAAATATGAAAAATAGTTGCTTTTAAATTTTTTAGGATTGCAATATTATTAGATATGATTAAAACGGTAAATGTTTTATGCGGCATATAGTTGAAACGAAAATATTTTCTTTGTAAATTTGTGGTTATACAATAGGATTAAATTTAAAAATTCTGTTTGAACTGAATTAAAGTGGCAATGGTGTGGTATAAAATTCTTTAGACTGATAGATGAAAAACAGCTCCTAGAGAACTTATATTGCAAAATGCATTTAACTCAGTAAATTAAGCTTCTAGAAAGTGTTTTTATTCAAATACATTAATTAAAATGGCAAATGGTTTTATATAGTGAGAAAATTCTTTCGCTAATTAAATAAGCTCTAGAAAAATGAAAATTTTCAAAGGCTGGAACAAATGTTCGTATAAGATTGATGTTACACTTTTTAAGTTTCAAATATAGCAGCTGAATTAAAATAGCAATTAATTTTATGCGGTCAAATTGTTGTTTTTTCTAACTTACTGAAAATACTCTTCTAGAAAACTTATTTCAAAAAATCATAAAGTAGTCGCATACGGTTGCCTTTAAAATCTTTAGGTATAAAATATAGCAAATAAATTACAATAGCAATTGATTATATTTGATTAGAAATCCTGATGGGGCTGGATTGGAAATAAACTCCTAAAAAAATTAAGAATTTTTTAATATTGATATTAGCTAAGATTATACACCAAATTAAATTAGTCAAAAATTATCCTTTAACACAATTGGCCCTATAAAAATCCGAATATTAAAATACTGTTTTTGTTAAAACTGAAAACAATAAAATATGTTCCCCAAATTTCCAAACCATAAAAAAATCAATTTTACTTCAAACGCTAATAAATTTTTGGAATTTCAATTCTGGATTGGTAACTTCCAACAAACCGAGCTATCACAATATTTTTCACTGGGTACTTACCAAGAACTTCATGTTGGTAGTTTAAGAATGTCTTCTAGTGGTATAACCGAACTGTAACGTACACAGATCTAGTATGGTTCTTTAGGGCTGAAGGTGGGTTTATATAGGTGGAAAGATCGGGCACCGGCCTTTTTTGCATCACGTGTGACAAGCAAACTGGACCACTCACACATGGGCTCCTAAACGCAGCCAGTGGCGTACGTGAAGGGGGCTCGGGCCCAGGGTTACTCGCTTACCGCAGCGTTGAACTCTCCACCAATTTGCCATGGCGACGACGCCCATGAGATTCGTACGTTGTTGGCAATTGCATAACTGGTGCAAACGCTCGGATCTGAACTTAGGAAGTAAATCTACTGATAGCAGACGCATTATTAGACTTACTTTCTGAAATATTCATTACTCATTAAAAGCAATAATTTTGAAGTGCATAAAACCGATTGATGGATTAATATCTGAAATTAAATGCTATTTAAAATCGATTCTTAAACATGGTTTAGCAAAAAGTGTGTTGGTGATTTTAATGATGGGTAAGACAACATACCCCATGTTCATGAAAAAAATCGATAAAATCTAGCTATTTTGTATTATTTTAGTTGTTTTTCACTAAATGTAGATTCAGCCCATCAAAAGTGGAACAGTGACGTAACATGAGGCCCCCAGTTGCCGGAGGCTTGGCCGCTACAACTTTTCTAATTTTCAACATTTATCAAAACTAACCTTAGTCAATGCTTGAATTTATGGAAGAAAGTGTATTTTCCTGGAACGCGACATAACATTTAGCCGAAGGAAAGTGTTATTTTCTTTCACTTCATATCTTGATGTCCCAAGAGACAGCTAATAATTACAAATAGGGTAATTGTAGGAAGAGGTCATGTCAAAACTACAATATTATGTCCTCGGGGAGCACAGATGTAGCATTTTATAAGACTTTTTCATTGACTAGAATTAGAAACAAAAAGGAGGAATACAAATCGAGCTATTAATCAAATAATGGCAAGAATAGCGTACGCTAGGCGATTAATCACACCGGTTTATTATGCAAACAGAAACATATAAATCTAGTCTACTTATTCTAGTTTCGTCGCGGTGTCGCATAAAAAAGTTGTACGATACCACACATTTTTATATTTTCATACGGTGTTAACCAAAATTTTGTAATACAGTTTATTGGATTACATATGTCGAAATGTGGCGAACTTTAATGAGTTTTTTATTGGAGTATCTGCGAGTTTCTAGTCTAAACGGTATAAATCAAGACTATCTCTCCTTTCTCTCGTTCCTGTGAACTTTAGAAATATTTATTTCATCTCGAGCACTCTACGTAATATAACATTTTTTAGTTTGCATTTTTCCCGGCTGCTCGGAATTATTCTTTTTATCGGGTCATAGTTGAACCACGATATATAGGACGGTGAAAAATAAACGCAGGTGGCTGTGTTTACTAGATTTTCTTAGAACGTACTACAATTTTCATTCTTTAATAAAATTAATGAATGATAGATGTGAAATTGACAAATGATAGTGTTCATATCGTGTACATCTTTTCAGCTGCGGCATAGAAGTTAATTAAAAGGATTAACTGAGCGAATACAATGTTTTAAAAAGCAATTCTTTATGTAAGGCCACCGCCCTTTAGAGGTTTTCATGTTAATGGCAGATTATCTTGTATGTTATGTGTCTTTCATTAAATCCTAGTGGTAGCTTGTTCACCACTACATTTGTTTACGTTTGCTATAAAAAAGTCTGTCAGCGTTGATGTTAGTCACAGCTACGTATATCTTCCTTTCTCACACCTCTTTCTACTTTAGTAAATTTTGAGTTGGTGCATTGGCATTAAACACCATACCTCTGCGATATCTCCTAATATATTAAGCTATCTATTAATTATTTATTTAAGAAAATAAATTTATTTATTAGTATTTTAATGGGCCTGTCCTTTCTTTGATTTGCTCTCGAATTGAGTGGTTAAAATAACATTGCAAACAGCGTGACCTTCTATTTTAAAAAAATATGGGGTGGGAAGGACAACGAAGTAGTATATTTTGTTTTACTAACCCAATCACAGTAAATAAAAATTACCTGTTTTCACATTAACTGATAATTACATAGCAGTTAAAAATTATTAGTATTGAAATGTACAATATGTTGATGTACATGCTTGCGACGATATACCTATTTTGTCAGAATAGCCTAGCAGTAATAGGCATTACTTTGTGGTCTCAAAGTTCGACGGGTAAATCTAAACGGGTTTACATTTTTTAAATGTTGCTGTAATATTCGCCAATGCAACAAAATACAGTTTATTGTACTTTTTAAGAATGAATTATTATTAATTTCTAGGTTTACATAACCTTATAAAATCACTATTAAAAAGAGTGGATCGAATGAAACGTGCTAATTTAAATAGCACTTTAGAGTTGAAGAAATGATAAGAAAATTATATCTCCATTTTACATAACAGGAAAACAATCAACTAAAAATGAACTCTTAATCGAAGTTTAATGCATTAAGGCAAAATATCTGCTTTTCAGTAGAATAAAAATTCATTAATATATTGAAAAAAAAATATAAAAACAAATAGAGAATCTGAAAAATTAAGGTTTTACCACTAGGATATTATGACATCAAACAGCTGACATTGCAAGCGCGTATATCAACTTACTACAAATTACAATATTACTAAATAAAAGACATGAAAATATATAGTCACTGTTTCCTGTACGCTGTAGGTGGTTGTTACCAGCAACGATGATCCAGAGATATAATATACAACTCACATCATGAGAAACAACTGATGTTTCTTGAAATTTCAGCAATCCATTCATTTATCTCCGAAAACATCGAACTTAGAGTGAATACAGCGAACTTAGACGAATAACCCGAACTCAAACCGTGAATAGACACAATAAACCTACTCATCCGTGCAATTTATGAAATTTCAGCAATTGCTTTAATTTCTTAGCGAAAACGTCGGACTTAGAGTGAATATAACGAACTTAGACGAATATACTGAACTCGGTATGAGAACGAAAAACCTGGAATAGACACAATAAACCTTCTCATCTTTACAGTTTATGAAATTTCAGCAATTACTTCAATTTCTTAGCGAGAACATCGAACTTAGAGTGAATATAGAGAACTTACAAGAATATACCGAACTTAGCATGCGTGTGACAAACTTGGAATAGACACAATAAACCTACTCATCTTTATAGTTTATGAAATTTCAGCAGTTGTTTCAATTTCTTAGCGAGAACATCGAACTGAGAATGAATATAAAGAACTTAGACGAATAACCCGAACTCAGCATGAGTATGACAAACCGTGAATAGACACAATAAACCTACTCATATGTGCAATTTATGAAATTTCAGCAATTGCTTCAATTTCTTAGCGAAAACGTCGGACTTAGAGTGAATACAACGAACTTTGACGAATATACTGAACTCGGCATGAGAACGAAAAACCTGGACTACACACAATAAACCTACTCATCTTTACAGTTTATGAAATTTCAGCAATTGCTTCAATTTCGTAGCGAAAACGTCGGATTTAGAGCGAATATAACGAACTTAGACGAATATACTGAACTCAATATGAGTATGACGAACCTGAAATAGACACAATTAACCTACTCATCTTTATAGTTTATGAAATTTCAGCAGTTGCTTCAATTTCTTAGCGGGAACATAGAAAGTAGACTGAATATAGTGAACTTAGAAGAATTTAGCGAACTCACCATGAGTATGGCAAACCTGGAATAGATACAACAAACCTACTCATCTTTACAGTGTATGAGATTTCAGCAATTGCTTCAATTTCTTAGCGAGAATATCGAACTGAGAGTGAATACAGCGAACTTACAAGAATATACCGAACTTAGCATGAGTATGACAAACCTCGAATAGACACAATAAACCTACCCATCTTTATAGTTTATGAAGTTTCAGCAGTTGTTTCAATTTCTTAGCGAGAACATCGAACTGAGAACGAATATAGCGAACTTAGACGAATATACCGAACTCAGCATGAGTATGACAAACCTGGAATAGACACAATAAACCTACTCATTTTTACAGTTTATGAGATTTCAGCAATTGCTTCAATTTCTTAGCGAGGACATCGAACTTAGAGTGAATACAGCGAACTTACAAGAATATACCGAACTTAGCATGAGTATGACAAACCTGGAATAGAAACAATAAACCTACTCATCTTTATAGTTTATGAAGTTTTAGCAGTTGTTTTAATTTCTTAGCAAGAACATCGAACTGAGAATAAATATAACGAACTTAGACGATTATACCGAACTCAGCATGAGCATGGCAAACCTAGAATACTACTGCATCTGCACAGTTCTTGAAACGTCAGCAGTTGCATTCGTTTGTCAGCAAGAACGCCGAACTTAAAATGAATATAACGAACTCAGCACGAATTTGCTAAACCTAGAATAGTAATACTGAACCTACTATCATCCTTATAATTCTTGAAATTTTAGCACTTGCATCGTTTTATCAGCAAGAACATTGAATTTAGAATCAGCAAACTTAGACTTGGAACGAATGTAAAGAACTTAGACAAATATAGCGAACTCAGCAAGAACATGGTAAACCTGGAGCAGTAACACTACTATCACCTTTATAATTCTTGAAATTTCAGGAGTTGTATTGTATTGTATTAATCATTCCAAATTCTATTTTTACTGCATTTTTACAATAAATCTATTATATGTTGTCAAGTCAAAAACACTGTATCAAATACAAAAAGTGCGGGAAAGCATTTTCTTATTTTATAAAGAATTGCGTCCACAAATCATTTATGGACACACAAACCGTACTTAACGAGCATTAAATTGATCTGATAGAATTCCAACATGATTTGTGCCGGAGCTAATGGATCTAGTTCGAGGCCTCTTGTATTTTTCTGAAAATTAAATTCTTGCACTTACGAAGGGCGCTGCATTGCGGTGCAAAACAGCGCAGCTGTTAATTAAATTACCAAGTTTAAGTAGCACCTAGGGTTTAGGCCAAGTTCGCGTTCCATTTGGGCGCTCCATTAATCTAATTATGTCTAGTAATTGTTATGATTATTGAGAATATAAAAAGTTTATTACGATTAAGTTATTGCAAGATTCGGTTGAATAGGTGAATTGGTTGCCAAACCGTTAGAGAACTATTCGAGGTTGTTTTGACAAAAAAATTGAAAGAGCCCAGAAATTTCATTGCATTAATTTACTGGGTGTTAATTAATGTTGGAGAGAAAGGGATGCGTAGTCTAATATTTTTAAAACATTTAGCATTCGTTTGCGGTTCTGGAGTTCATTATTAATTGAAAATATGTCGTAATAGAAATTGAAAGATCTGTTACAAACCCCTCAGCTTATCAAAATTAATTTGGTTGTGTTTTATAATATTAAAAATTGTAAATTTCTCTTTGAAAGCGAAACATAAATATTAAAAATTACTCATTTATAGAATGAGCAAAACATTGATAATTTCAACTTTCGCTGTTAAACAGAAAAATATTTTTTGGAAACCTAATTTGTCCTTTTAATTTTAATTAAACGATCGGCTTTTCTTAATCAAACTTTTAGGTAATTAATTAGCATCCACTGAGTCGTAAATTCTAAGCCGTTATTGCGTCAAGTTACCGCCTCTTTTGATATTGGCACATTTTCTTAATAGCAAATTAAAGTAAAAAAGCAGCGAAAGAAAACAAGACTTTCCAATTCTTCTTGTTCGAATTTGTAACACACGACGTTATATTACTGTTTTAAATATTTTTAGACAGGTTTATTTCATATCTGACACGTTATTTCTCATTAAAATTCATATTCCGTTATAAACTGCCTGGTTTTGGGAAAATTACATAAGTGTGCGTATGTTTCCGGTTGTGTTGAAAATTGTAATATAATATGATTTACAAACCTTTATTTATAGCAACCAACAGAGTCATCAGTATAGGAGACTATTAATGCCTTGAAAACCGATAATATACAGAGTGTTTAAAGAGAGAAGTTGGATAATTTACCTGCGTATAGAACTCGTCAAACCAAATAAACAAAGCTTAATCAGCATACATGTCCGCAAATCAACTGTTTCGTAGATGACGGCGATTTCGTTTTTTAATCAATAAACTGCAATTGTAGGCATTTTATTTGCTATAAGAAACAAAATGTAAGTTATTATTATTTGTTTACTGTACGCAATTGTATTCCGTACTATATTCAGCGGGTACAAGCCCTTACTGCTTCTGGGGATACTTCAACATTGGTATTTTTTAGATGCATACTGAAAAAAGTTGCAGAAAATCCAAACTTTGCTGTCAATATTTTATTTACCGATGCAGCTACTTTTACAAATATCGCTATCACTAATCGGCATAATAATCATAGTTAGACAGACGAAAATCCTCACGCTGTTGTCGAGCATCAATTTTCGTTAAATGTTTAGCTGGATATTTTTACTAAATTTGATTATTGAACTGTGTCTTAACTTCTTGAATAACACTTTTACTACGCTATCGGAAGATGCGCCCCTAAATGATAGGGTTTATTTGTGGTTTATGCACGATGGGGCTTCTCTACATTTTTCATCAATCTTGGAGAATGCCTATAACCTGTAACGACAAATGGATAGGACGAAGGGTCTAATTGCAGGGCCACCCAGATCCACTAATTGTAACTCATTAGACCTCTGTATTTGGACAGATGCTATATGTATTTATTAACCTGTTAAAGTAATTTTTTGATTTAAAAAACTCATCTATCACTGAAACAGTCGAGTTTGCAGACATATACTAATTATATCTTTTTCGCCTCTACATTTTTCATCAGTGTTGGAGAATGCCTATAACCTGTAACGATAAATGGATAGGACGAAGCGTCCAATTGCAGGGCCACCCAGATCAACTAATTATAACTCATTAGACCTTTGTAATTGGGCAGATGTTATATGTATTTATTTACCTGTTAACGTAATTTTTTGATTTAAAAACCCCATCTGTCTCTGAAACAGTCGAGTTTGCAGACATATACTAATTAAGACTTTTTCTCTGCTGTGATGAGTTCTATACGGGGGTACAATGTGAAACTTTGACACCAAAGTTATTAGGTTAAAATGCATAATCGCATAACGGTCTCGGCTACGTACTCAACACCCATTGATACGTAGTTTACTAACTACCCGGTGTTGCAGCAGCGGTGTCTTGCGGTATGCATTGCAGACATGCTAACGTTGTGCAATACCCCACTTGATCCCACCCTATCCATTAAATCCCTCCCCACTTACTGGCATGGGGTGGGCCTGGCGTAATCCAGGATTACCCTCGAGTCGGCTCCATGTCAGATGATGATGATGATGTGAGGAGTTCTATACGGGTGTAAATTATCCGATCTGTTTTTAAACATCTTATATAGGATTTTAAGAGAAATATTGGTTTGAGACCCCTATGAACTCAATTAAGTGGTATTTAAAAAATGTCTGTCAAGTGGTTGATCCGATTTTGATAAAATTTGAATTTAAAGATTACAACATCAAAAGAAGTTCTTTCTAAAAAATCCAAAGCCCTATGCGAAATGTTCGAACTTATTTTAAAATTTTGTTATTGCAGCATTTTTAGGATACAAATCCAGGCCCCTACATTTTTAAATTGAATTTAACATACGTTTGCTTAAAACCCGAAAAACAAACCGAACCAAAGTTTAGATATCCATAAAATGTATTATATAATTTATACATATACATATAATATACGAGGTGTGTTCAATTGAAACCCATCTTTGCTTTATAAAAAATGTATTCAACAATTTAATTACAAATCATTACCGTCACAGTTAAGGCACCTATCCCATTGTTTTACTAAACGACGTATACGCTCCTCATAGAATTCTTGTGGCTGCTGATTGAAGAAGTCTTCCACACCTATCTGTACTTCTGCGTCAGACTCAAAATGCCTTTTAACGCTTTTTCAGCGGTCCAAAAATATGGAAATCGTAAGGCGATAGATCCGAGCGTATATCGTGGATGCTCTAAAACTCTGTATTTCTTTCGTTGAAGATTTTCTTTTACCACATTAGCATTAACATGAGGCCTAGCATTGTCGTGCAGCAAAATGACCCCACGCGTAAGTTTTCCTGGACGTTTCCGTCTTAGCGCTTGATGAAGCTAGTTCAAAGTTTCATTGTACAGATTTGCATTGATATTTACTCCATGTTCCTTAAACTCTATCAATAAGGGTCCTTCATGGTAAAAAAAATGTTAACATCACCTTGCCTGTAGAAGGTTGTGCTGTAAACTTCTTTGGTGGTGGTGAACTTGAATGTTTCCACTGCATCGACGATAATTTACTGGATGCAGCGCCGGATTTAGACCTTACGGGCCCCTAAGCAAATTGTATAGTGCGGGCCCCCTATTTTTTTTCTTGTACGATACAAGCACAATGGGAACGTAACTAACGCCAAGGTCGCCAAGTCAAAACTGCCTAATCACAGCCGCGTCTACAGGCTTATATTCTCGTGACCGTATGCCTAGAAATTTCGAGATG
>JABXWE010003921.1:0-15541 GCA_014611495.1 Limonius californicus
TTGCTGAATTTTTGGTTGTCACAAACCAAATATTGTTTTTCTTATTTACAACCATCGTCGCTACAGACAGGTTATTAAAAATACGGTAAGCACAGTCGTCACAAACAAGTGCATAATAATAGCGTTCACCATAACAGGCAGGTTGCTGAATTTTTGGTTGTCACAAACCAAATATTGTTTTTCTTATTTACAACCATCGTCGCCACAGACAGGTTATTAAAAATACGGTATGCACAGTCATCACAAACAAGTGCATAATAACAGCGTTCTCCATAACAGGCAGGTTGCGATTTTTGAAGAGAAAACAACAATCTCAAACTGCCGTCACAGACAGATAAAGGGGAAACACATGCTGCCAACACACACATGCATCTAGCGAATTCGGAAAAAAGAACCAAAATGTTAGGGACTTTTAAAGTTGGTTGACAATACCACAAGCACCCTGTGCTATTCTGTTCCAAACTCCCTTATTTTTCTATTACGCAACAGCGTGACTTCATATCACAATGAGAAAAAAAAAACAGAGTTCTTATTTTCGCTTACTGGGAAATTCCGAGGTCGCCAAGCACGCTTGGCTCCGGCCAGCTTGGGCATTGGCAACTGGTCGACGGACCGTCGGACTTCTCCGCGCTCCGCGCACGTTTCTGCCACGGTCTTCTCTTAAAGTTGCTGATTCTAGCTGGATCTTCTTAAGCGTCTCCACCAAAGCTGTATCACTCGCGGATGGGCTTCGGCTGCGATGCCGACTCTTTTTTGAATGCTTAGGCATTCTAATTATTAAGGAAAGTCTACACTTGAAAAGAAATTAAAACAAGCTAACAAACACGTGTACACGATCTGGCACAAAAGTAAGGAATGACGGAAGTGCGGGGTGGGGGAGCGGACGTTTAGTCTTTAAAAATTGTGGACATCTGGTACGGAATAGGGGTACTACAATATATTATTTACGAGACGAGGCCGAAATATAATTATAAGTAATTTACAATTGCATATTTAAGAAATGCTTACCCTAAATATATCAATTAATCGATTTATAATGGTAAATCGTGTAAAGTCTGGCCTATCTCTTTTATAGTGGTTGAAAGCTTTCACAATTTGCAGTTTAGTCACTTTGTTAATAACATTCACCATTCTGAGAATTAAGTAGGTATACTATGTGTTTTATTAATTCTAAACTTACTAGATTATTTTAGAAAAGTAGGGGACCCTAGAGCTGGCAACTGGGCAATTTCATTTTGACATTGCTAGAAATCAATCAAATAATATTGTTATGTTACCAAAGGTAGCGGTATAGCCAACCTTTGTGTACGTTAATTATTGTTAGTTTAATGAATACTGTTAGGTGGCTGGCGAGTCGAGGGATACCAAGTAAGGGTATTTATCCCAACGTAGGTGTTGGAATGAAAAGAACCCTGGAGCTCGATTGGCCAATCACTGGGTTGTTGGGGGGATAAAAAAAAAGAATGTTGAGTTTTTTAGAAAAAAAAATTGTTTGGTAAAAAAAAGAAGCTGCGGAGTAAAAATATTCTAAAAACAGTAATCCGAGCTTCGTGCAAATTTGAATAGATTAAATAAGATCATTAATGTAATTTTTGGCACTGAAGATGTTAGGATATATATAACCTTGGCGTAATAAATAAATTTGGAATCAAAAGGGAGTGTAATTTGGATGAAGAGGTACTGAGGTATCAGAGCGACCCGGAAGCTGAGGAAGAGTGGTGCAAGAGCTAGTCGGAAGCGGATTCAAGTTGTTACTGAAATGTATATTTGGCAAGTAAACATAGAGCTTTGAGTTGTACGACGCTGTTCTCGTACACAGCAATATTTAAGAAATGCAACTTAAGAAAAAAAAAACAGCCTGCTGGATGGCAAATTAATCCTGCATAGATTAGAATAGATTACAGTTTCATTGTTCCGTTTCAGCTGCACTGTTGCAGTACGAATTATAAATTATATTTGCCTAAATATTACCACCTGCAACTGTGAAGCAACTATTACTGTCTATATAGTATAGGTATATGTAGGAGTGTCAACGCTACTATACGTATAATCATAAGCTGCACATTTCTTAGTAAGTACTTAATTCACTATCCACCAATTTCAACGATACTGAAGCTTCTGATTACACAAGATTCCAATTCGACCTATTCCCAAATTTCTGTCACTTTACGAACGACCAAAACACTAGTGATTTTACCATTTCCTAAATATTCAGAATTGCTATTGTAAAACAACTACTCCAGTAAATATGTATATAATAAGACGCCGCAAGCATATATGCTGCCCTCAATGTGCCTCAGCAAACTTTTTAATGCCGCCCCTTCCCGTTGAGCCTTGAAATTGAACAAAAAATGTAAATGTACTTTTTTTGTAATTTAAAAGAAAAACAATCTATTTTTTCCTTTTGATTTGTTGGAATTAATAATACATAAAGTTTTAAACCAACATGCCCTTAAGTAGTTTTAATAAATTTAAATTTAGAAAAATAACTTTCCACGCGAATGCTAATTCCACTATCAGTTACGACACACGTTTGGAAGCTCCGGAAAGTAGCCTAAACATACCAGCTGAGGTGGTTGATCTATATAAGTAACTTTCTTGGTCCAGTTGAGAATTTCTTAATACTTCAAAATTATATGAATTGTTAGCAAAACTATACTTTTAATAATAAATGTTTGTATTTGTTACATAAATTCTTTTATCATCTTTTATTCTTTTAAACTATTTTAATGACGCTTTTAAATTATATTCTATATTTTTGTGTATTTATAATATTATTTTATAATAAAGTGCATATTCATTTATAAAAGCAATCAATCAAATCTAATCGTGCTGTTGTTATCACGTCTGCATTATTTCATACTGTGATTTAGTGCAGCATATTCTCAAAGTCGAAGAAATGCTTTTATGCAATAGTACAACTTTATTTAAGAGTCATAAGTTTTGTGAAGTTCTCTATAAATTGTTGTTTCAATTCTAATACATATTGTCAAGAGAATGGCATAAATTGTTACAAGTTTTCTGTATAAAAGTAAAGTAATAACAGATTCCGCTTTTTGTCTTCTCTGCAGTAGTAGTATACAGGGTGCTAAAAAAGGTGTCACAAACTTTGAGGAGTGAAAGTATGACCCAAAATATGACGAAAAGTTTTAATGAACGTGGGTCCGCAAATGGACGGTTTCGGAGATACAAAGGATTATTCCTTTTTCTAGCAGTTGTACATTTTTCGCTTATTTTTTTTTTTCTTATTTCTTATCGTATGTCATACAGGTTGACATTCAGTGGTTAGTGCACAATTCGAATTCTCGCTATGCCTGTTGACTCTAATATTGAATTAACCGCCATGCATTTCATGTATGGTCGTGCTAATGGGAATGCCAGAGAAACGCTACATATGTATGTTGACGCTCATCCCAATCGCCAGATCCCTTCAGTTCGTTGTTTTCTAAGATTAGACCAAAGATTGCCTGATACCGGGTCATTTGGGAAACAGTCCCATAATTCCGGGAGACCAAGGTCGGGTGCACCCCTGAGGCAGAAGTGGCAATATTAGCACGGGTAGAGCAGAATCCGGATACAAGTTTGCGGAGAATATCAGCCGAGGTAGGAATTAGTAATCCTCTTGTTTGGAGAATCCTACACGATCAGTAGCTTCACCCATACCATGTACAACGAGTGCAGCCCCTAAATCCACCTGACATCAAACACGCTTGGTTTTTTGCCGCTGGTTTCTACGCAATGATGCCGAGGACCACAATTTTCTTGACAATATTATTTTTACTGATGAGGCCGAGTTCCCACGAAATAGAGTTTTAAATTTCCACAATATCCATGTGTGGGCCGACGAAAATCCCCATGCTATTATGGAATCCAATCCATCAGGTACGTTTTTCATTGAATATTAGGATGGGTATTTTGGGCGACAATTTACTGGGTCCAGTTGTTTTACCAAACCGATTAACAGGCGCTAGTTACCTAAACTTTCTGCAGAACACACTGGGTAATCTTTTAGGCGACATTCCTTTGAACCAAAAGCAACAAATGTGGTTCCAGCACGATGGTGCTCCGGTGCATTTTTCGATTGTTGTTCGAGAGCATTTACACGAAACTTTTGGACGAAGATGGGTAGGATGGGACGGACGTGTATCATGGCCCGATTTAAATATCCTTGATTTCATTTTTTGGGCATATTTGAAAGCGCTTGTGTACTCTACACCTGTAAACGACCTCGATAAACTGCAGCAACGAGTAGATCAGGGATGCCACCGAATCCGAGGCAGTGTGGGGGTTTTTGAAAGAGTTCGAATGTCCATGCGGCGGAGATGTCATGCCTGCCTTGAAATGGAGGGAGGACACTTTGAACATCTAATTTGACTTTTTGCCTTTGCTGTTTGTTCATAAATTACATTATAATTATTTGTTTGTTTGTTTGTACATAATAAAAAAGTGGTGTAAACGCAAAATGTTTCGTAACTCCGAAAACATCCATTTGCGGAGCCACGTTCATTAAAACTTTTCGTCATATTTTGGGTCATACTTTCACTCCTCAAAGTTTGTGACACTTTTCTTAGCACCCTGTATACTAGACTTTACTTCTCCGTCGTAGTAATTACATCACCTGTGTAAATATGTTACGGGCCAATCGAGCTTTTTCGAAGGCCCGCAACCAGACGGATGGAAAACGGCCTACAGCTTAGCTCAGAAGAGTAGGGGGAGTTCGTGAAAATCGCTTATGGGAGAAAATCTTTAGTTGTGTATAGGGCGAGTCAAAATAAGTGGGCGCCACCTTCCAAATCCAGCTGTTTGTAGGTCCTCGTGGAAGGCCGAGAAACCAACAGCTTACGGGAATGGAACTTGCCGTTATTGTGCCTCCTCCTATATATTTAAAGCTTGCAAAATTCTTACACAAACAAGTACAAACGACACAATAAGAGGCAGTAAACTTTAAACACACATATAATTGAACGGTTAAAAATGACAATACAAGAAAATGACAAGTGATAACGCTATAAGTCCGGATTACATAATTTTATCTTTGAACGTTCAGAAAAAAGACTCGCCGCCACTGGTGCAACGGCATTTACGTTTTGCATACAGCTACGTACCACAAGTGACGCTGAAGTTCACAAAAATAGCAGAATATAATCTGGTAATTTTATAATAAACCACTAACACCACATATGGCGACTGAAGGTCGTTTTTTTGTTGGATTTACATGAAGTTAAATTTGAAGTCTGCAAGTTAACGCGAGCAAAAAAAGGTTTCTTTAACACAACACAAAACTGGGTTTTTACCTTGAATTACGGTGGATGGCTTAAAACGAGGTAGGCACAATGTAGAGGCGATTTCCAGATGCAGGGCCAAAAAACAGAAGGAAGACAACGTTCTTCGGGGCAGCGTTGGAACGAGATGTAGCTGTTACGCCTCTGTAGAGTGCCAAGTTGCTTTCAACGAGGTCAGTTAACGTTGAACGAAAGACGGGACTCTTGGTTCGATGGTATAAAAATTATTAGCCGCAGAGGGACGGGAGCTGGTCTTCGGAATTAATCCACCCAACGGCGATCGGTCAATTCACCAAAAATTGCCTTTACCGGGGTTGAATCCAGTGCTTCCTTTTAAATCCGGCAGTAGCCGATGGTCTGTTTAGTACCCCTTGGTAAAACAGCGAGTCGAAACACACAACGGACACCCCTCGAAAAAAAAACCCATAAGCCGCCCCTGCAGCACTTAACGTAATTACGGTTCCCGATTGATGGAGTTGTCTGAGAACCAGAGTCATCCGAGGTCGAAAATTGACTGCTTGAAAAACGCAACACGACCCCTCATTCTCCCAAAAAGGTTGCACCATATTTCGGCATGTGATGAAATTTAGAATAAGGGACACGTGAGTTCTCGGAAGTGCTTGAGGTCACGAACGAGAAAAACAAGAATCGGTAGTTTTGAGCCTACAAATGGGAACTGTCAACATAACTCAAACTTCGAAAAACAAAACAAATAGCGAAATGGTAACCCAAAATAAGACTGCAATTAAAATAACGTTATTAATTCTTACGAAGCGGCAAACAAATTTAGAAATTAATTCCTATAAAGCGGCACATTTTAAAATGAACATAACAAATACTTACTACAAAAATGTAATGTGTGTTATGTATACCACCCACTGCATTAGAAAATCTACACTCCTGCTTCGCACTCGTGATCATTTTCATGCAAACACATTGTCGGGGACAACCACCTCTTATTATAATCAACTAAGAGAATTTATATTAATTTATCGCTATTTGAAGTTGTCTTTAAATGGCATTGACGAATTTATCCCTACACTAACCATGCACCGATGTTCAGTTAGAATTAAATTACGGCTACAAGTCACTACAAAGTCTCAGTAAATATTGAAATAAGAAACAGAAATTTAGGTTAGAAAGAAACAAGAAATAGTGAAAGCCCCTTAAATGGGCAGATAGCTTACTGTTAAATAATCATAACTCATTTTATACTACAACATTGTTAACCTGTTATGTAAGCACCCGTTTTGTGTTTAAACAGCGTAAATCAGCAATCAATGTAAGCTTCAGTCAACCTCCGAAATCAACATATCCGCAATACAAACCACAAAACCACATTTGAGTTTCCGCTGCAGTACAACTTGTGTTAGCGTATAATTAATTTGAAGCTAGAGAAATTGTGCAGCTAACAAATAAAATGTGTTAGAAGTAGACTTCGTGATTTATAATAAACCAATTAGAATACTAATGATATTCATTGCTATATTTCCAGCAGTAAAATTTACTTTATTTCTATTTACTGTTCGTTCGTAATGGCTACAGTTCCTTTTACTAAAGGACATTTCAACTGAAATTTATAAGTCTAGTAATTGCTTTCACTATAAATTTGATACAACGTACCAATTCCATTTACGACGCTCGAATCGTACCGAAACAAGAACATAAATTTGTCCAAATCGAATGCCATTAACCAGTTTCCATCAAGTAAAATGCTTTTCCCATTGAAGTTGTCGATGATGTTTGAAAGACCAACAAGCAAAGGAACAGCTTATTATATTAACTACAGAGTTAGTCAGCGGATGTTTGAAAGTTTGCTCAGAACTTGATGTTTTTCTATAGATATAGGGTTTCACCAAGGTTGGGGTGGAAAAGGTGAGTAAATATTGGGATTAGGTAAGGAATATGTACTTAAGATTATTGGTAATTTTCTCCGTGGTGGATGAAGTTACACTTACGAGGAGTACATAAACACTAGAAGAATTTTTAGTAGAGGAATTGAAAGTTCAACTGTAATGTCTTATTTTTCAATTTCATTGTAATTTAAATTAAATTGGTTTGAACTGTGTAGATACAGTAGATGTATTTAACATATTAATTAATATTAACCGAGGTAAAGTTTACTCAAATATTTTGAGGACACAGGAGATACATCTAATACATTTTATACCCAAATCTGTAATTTTATCAACGCATGAAGTTAAATTGATTCCTCTTCTTGAGTAAATTTTAAGTACAACAATTACAAAAAAAAACATATAGAAAGCTCATTTATGTCAAGCTCTCTTCTTTTTATATCATTTACTGCAATACGTTTAATTATTTCATGTAATTTAGTAAGTAAACACTGTTTCGTTATCCGGTTACATACAGCTAATATAAATTGCCGGGAACAGTTCCTCTCTTAAGTGCTTTTACATTTTTAATATAGGAATGCTGTACCGGTAAGCAATTGCTCAGTTTCGCTGTTCTAACATGCTAACCCTAATATAACGTGACACTCCTTGATGTTAGAAATGTTGATAGACTGCCGCACACTCTTACTGCATGATGAAGATAGTGATATAGTGCTGATGTATGGCTTCTTTAACTTCACCTAGTAGTAGATAATATTATCTTGGCTACAAGGGTAGATATCATCTATCAGCATGACGGAGGTCCAGCACATTGTAGTCATCGAGTGACACAATATATAAATCGAACTTTCCCTGACTGATGGATTGGCCAAAGTGGTCGCTTTCATGGTCAACACAATCTCCAAATCTAACCTCTTTAGAGTTTTGTTTGTGGAGATGAATGAAAATTCAAGTACGTAAAGAAAAGGTAAAAAATGGCCCGCTGGAATTATAGATACTACTACCCTCATCAAATTATATTTAAACGACCTCAGACCAACAACAAATAATAGTATTACTACAAAGAGTAACAAAATACACTGTGAATTGTTTAAGTTTTGTATCATTCGACAGTAAAAAATCACAAACAATAAGTCATCTACGTTTCTTATACCTATTATAAAGTTTCAAACAGCTGTGTCTCCGTATTTCTGCGAATTGGCCACATATTTATATGACTCTTTTTACTCACAGTAATCGACACCACCACGCCCAATTTCTCTAGAAATACCATGTACATGTTTCATAACTATATTGTACTTTGTGTACGAGCCACCGAAAAGGTAGAACATAATTTATTTCTTAAATAAAATAATACCGTTATATTCCTGTTTTAGTTAAAATTTTTTATCTTAAATTTAAAGTTTGTTTTCTGAGGAATATGATTGTCTTGTTAATATTTTGTTTCTTTCTATGAATAGTTTAATAATAATAGTTTTCTTTTATGTATAAAATCATTCTAAATTATACATGTATTATTTATTTCGTAAGTAGATAGGGAAAATGTAGTTCCAATGTGCGTTATCTATTGCAATCGCTACCGTCGTACACGTATGCGTCTGCAAGTCATCTGAGTTTTAAGTGGTGTTGTCGTCGTTCCAGAGTAGTAGATAGATTAAAATACAATAAGTATGAAGATTTTACAAGCTATTGAGTACTTTTCGTATGTAATCAATTGATCCTTGCACGCACACATTGTGGTTTAAATCTGTAAATAGCTTCTTAGGCCTTTCTAACTTAATTTCTTGTCTCTGAGTCACACTGTCTAACAAGATGGGGCTTTGTAGAACATATACAAGTTCTCAAATAATAAAATATTTTTATATGTTTTATTATATCTTAACATTAAAATATTTATCTGGAGAACAATATTTACAAAAGATTGATGATTTTTGCAAAATTACAGCACTACATTGAAACCACTATAGGTATATTTGCCCAAGACGTGAGGACACTACTTCGTGTATAAGTAATCTTTAGACGAAGGGGCCTCGGTGGAGGCCATACGAGGTCACACCGAAATGTAGTCGATCCCCTGGGGCGACCGCATTTCTCTTAGTTAAGTTTAGGGTGCATGTTGCATGATTGTTTAGTGTGTAAGGGACGCCCGCACCCCCGGGGGGGGGGGGACGGTAGTATGAATGAATGAGAAAAGAAAAAAATCTTTAGACCAAATATAGTTTTAAAAAATTCTAATAAAGTTATGATCTAAAGTAAACCGTTTCAAAATACAGAGTGTTAAATTATAATTTTCTAAATAATTACAATTTCAAAAAGCCCAATACTTATTTTTATTTTAATTTAAATTCACTATAAAGATTGTTCAAACTGGCCACCGCTGCTCTCGAGGCACATTCTGGCTCTTCTTAAGAGAGATCTGGTTGCCCTATGTAACATATCATTAGTATTCCAAATTAGTTCTGCTAACTCAAAAGAGATCTTGGGGGCCAAGGGTGCTGTTTTCCTCTAGCAGTTACACGTCCTTCAAACTGTTGATCCAAAAATAGTCTTACACGTAACGCAAAGTGTGCAGAGGCACCATCGTGCTGGTACCACATACTCTGTCTGATCACCAGAGGGACGTCATCTAACAATCCTGCCTAAAGATCTCGCAGAAAATTTAAATATCTGTCGGGGGTTAAATGGTTCTCAAAAACGACTGATGAGCATGTTATCAATAATTCCACACCAGATATTTACCGAAAACCTATGTTGATAATTTGACACTGTGATTTCTTGTAAACTCTCCAAATACCAAGAGTGGCTGTTCTTTCTGTTTATTAATCCATTCCTTGTAAATGGTGCCTCATCCGGAAATAAAATTCAATTACAGGTTTTGATTTTTAATAATCCAACGTCAAAATTCTTTACGACTAGCGAAAGCTGTAGGTAAGAGGGCTTGAACAGGCTGGATATGAAATAGATATAAATCATGATGCTTTAATGTACTCCAAACTCGCATTCGTGGTACATTAACTTGTAGATACGCGACGAATAGAGGTGCTGGAATTATTATTAGATTCTCGCAGTATATTGTCCTCATTGTCTAGTATTTGCTGTATTGGACGCTCAATCGACGGTTTCGGGAAAGTTCGGTGTTAACGTAAGTGGCTGTGCACTCGTTGGAAAACTCGTCGGTCTGGTATTCGCCGATTTAGAACTCTCAACCCACATTCTCCAGCAGCTGCTACTAAGTTTCCATCACAAAACCGTACATGTAATGGATATCGTACTCTCGCGTTGTAAAAGTAAACATTATCAACACTGTTAATAAGCGCAAACAGAGAAATCAACTTTAAGGTGCTTTACTATTTGACATACAAGTAAATAATATCATTTCCATAGTAACGTAGACAGTTTGTATCAAATACCAAATACTTAATATCATTTATTGTTTTGGATGCTTCAGTATTTAACTAAAACAGGCCATAACTTCTTTAATAGTCGATTTAGAGAAAATGATCACTCTTTAGTTTCGACTTTTTTTCGCCTCTCGTACACGTAGGTGCAGTGACCTCACGTCATGGGACACCCTGTATATAATAATGACTTTCGTATCTATGGCCTTTTAAAATTATGAAAATTGAGGATTTAATTAAGTTTTGTTACTCATGGAGCAAACTTTATATTAACTTGTTTTACAGGTAGGAATTAAATCATTTTTAATATTTTGTATCATATGTGTGTGTCATTCTGTATAATTCCAACAGTAATATGAGGTCACACAATTACGATGAATGTAAAATCTAACGTTGACTTTGCCGAATTCATCCAAATGATTGATCTTTGTACGGTAAAACCGAAATACAATTA
The DNA here is from genome assembly GCA_014611495.1 of Limonius californicus. Lineage (NCBI taxonomy): Eukaryota > Metazoa > Arthropoda > Insecta > Coleoptera > Elateridae > Limonius > Limonius californicus. The sequence goes on from JABXWE010003921.1 coordinate 10,991, forward strand.
TAAAACACCGGAGATAGAAGAGGAATTTCATCAAACCCAAACAAGACAGATAATAATACCATCCAATCACAAAATAATTATTTTGGAAATAGGTTTTACCCAAGTAAGATTGTGCGTGAGCTGCTACAAACCATGAAATTTAAATAGCTCCTGGCCGTTTTGCATATTTAATTTCGTATTTTCTAACTTTTACACTTCTGTTTAAATTTAATTAAAGTTTATTTTACAGGCAAAACTTACAAAAAATAAGAGAGTACATGTAGTGCTTAGCTTAATATTTCAGAAGCATATTTTAAAACAACATATACAGGGTGAACAATAACATGTGGGACCTGTTCCCCCAGCGAACAAGTGATATAAAAACAATGGAAAAAGTGCATATTAATACATATCCCACCAGTCTTATTTTATGAGATATGGGGTACTAAAAAACACACATTTTCATATTGTATCGTTATATTCATGTATTTTTCACTCGTACGTCAGTTTATTCTAATCAATTGATTGACACTCAATTCATACAAGTTGTACGTTGCATGTTATAAACGCGGAATGTTACCAACTCATCGGGCCTATTCCAGACAAGAAATCTTTTCAACGATTAACTGAACGTCTGTGAACAACAGGAATACTTAAAAAACGGGAGTCAGATGGTGGCAGACCGCTTAGTATCCGAAATGTTGAACTCGAAGAATGCATTTTGGAGTACGTCGATCAAAATTCTGGCACCCATATGAAACGAATAGCAGCCCAAGAGAATGTAGGACACATGCTAGTGTGGAGAGTTTTAAACCAGCAACTTCATTATCCTTATCATTTACAACGGGTACAGGCACTGCAGAAAGACAATTATCCTACACGACTCAATTTTTGTACTTGGTTACTCCAAGTATCTGCTTCAGATTCATATTTCCTGTCCTCTGTGTTATATACTGACGAAACTGATTCACCAGAGATGGTTTTGTTAATTTACATAACATTCATCATGTGACTGATGAAATTCCGAATGCTTTACTTCAACCTTGACACCACGAAAATTGAGTGTTAATGTATGAACAGTACCTAATGACCGGTGACAATTTAATTGGACATCTTTTTCAGAAAGAAAATTAATAAGTGACTTGTATGCTAATTTTTTAAGAAGTGAATTGAGTACACTATTGGAAGACGTCCGCTTGACGATATTCGACGCATATAGTTTATGCATGACGGTGCACCACCACATGTTAGCCTAGTAACCAGACACTTTTTTAATGAACGATTTCCTATCAAAGGGTAGATGGTGTGTAACCTCTAGACTGGCCTGCATGGTTTCCAGATTTAAATCATTGGACTTTCTACCTATAGGGCCACTTGAAATCTATTGTTTATTCCGCAGCTATTGCTGATATGGAAATACTTGGTCAACGCATACAAGAAGGCTGCCAGCAAACCCGGCAAACACCTGGTATTTTTTAAAGAACACGGCGTTATATGACAAGGCGACTGCAAGCTTACATTCATTCAGAAAGTGGCCATTTAGAGCACTTTCTATAATGATAGTGGATACGGAAGATGTTACATTTTGCTCAAAATCAATAAACAATTAAAAATTAAATATGAAAATGTGTTATTTTTCCTTTAATACCCTGTATCTCATAAACTAAGGCTTGTGGGACATACGAACATATGACATATGAACTTTTTTCTCAGTTTTGATGTCACCATGGTACACCCTGTATATTAGTGTTTATATTATTTTATATTCACAGTGACTATTAGATTTGATTTTTAAAACGGCATGGCTCAATGGGCGAGGATCTATTTTGTGAAGTGAACTTCGGCAGTTCAAATCCTACAACATGTATTATTTTTTTCTAATTAGTTATTATGAAAAACTTCTTAACTTGCAAACTGCAATATATAATTTATAATGCACTATAATTGTTTAATATTAAGGGAACAAATAGGTAGAGAAATAATCTTCGCCAAATATAAAAGTGTATTTAGATCAAACTTCAATAGGAAGTAGTTATCTCGCTTCATATGTACTATAATATGTGCCCAGTAATATATAAATATTAATGGTAAGTGTTTGCAAAAGAATAATGCGTTCCTTAATCTAATCTTGCCTTTTTTGTTTTATTTCATGTGAACTATTTTCTGAAGAAGCCCAATTTCCTGTGGCGAAACGTAAACATGTTAAAACTGTGGCTTTAACTTCTACTTCCTATTGAAGTTTGATCTAAATACACTTTTATATTTGGCGAAGATTATTTCTCTACCTATTTGTTCCCTTAATATGTAAACCACGCCAAAAAAACAAACATATTTACTATAATTGTTTAATAAATATAATTTTTCTATAATACCAAAAATTCATGTATTCTTGTACGGTGTGCATTAATAGAATAATAACACTATTTAAATTAAAGAAATAAGAAGTTTTTCAGAAAAACATAATTTAAAAAAGCTAAATGATTAAAAATTCGAAGCTCGCTTCACAAAACGGACCCTTAAATTTAACACCTAATGTGCTATTATAAAAATAAAACCTACCTGCAACCTATGTAATATTTACGCCCCTTCGCTGTACATTTTGTTACGGGTGCAATTAAATCATGTCGAACTGCTAGATAATTGTACACAGATTTCAACTAGTTTCACAGAGGACAGGCGAAAGGCATCCGGTGCAACAGTGATGTTGGTGATCGATTCTATTGGTGCTCTTCCATGAATCCACTGACTTAAATTTGCATTATAGACATTTCATAATGTGGAGCAGCACCGTCCTGTTGAAAATGAAATTTGCTCTCATCTAAATGTAAATGCCCGATTTTGTAAAATTGAACAAATAAACATGCTTTGAAATTAATTTAGCTTATAACTGAAAAATTACTACTTAATAGTGCTTTTATATCGATTGTGTACGTTTCGGCAATCGAAGGTTCCTAAGTTATAATAAGTTGTGGATAATTGCAATAATTGCTTTCTGATTGACTTTCTTTTCACGATTTATGACCTCTCGGTTTGCCATATGTTCCTACATAATTTTTTAATTTATACAAGGTGTTTATACCACATATATTAACATACTTTAGAGAGATGTAATGTAATGCGTATGCGCTTAGTAATTATAAATTTATAATACATACACTGTGATTAAATTTTTGCAGCAGTTTAGTATCATAATTTAGTTCTTGAGTCAGTTGATATAGTTAAGGATCGTTTTAAAATAGGCGCTAAGAATACTGAAAGTTTAGGAAGGTTTTATATACAGATATATATCTTCCACGCAATCTTCATCCTCGCTGATTCGCTTTACGAGAGAAAGTATTTTATTTAAGTAGCTCAAAATATCACCCTGCCAAAATTTATATTTTATTGCGAACTCTTAAGTGCTATCAGAATAAAATTGGATGCTATGGAATTTCAAGCGCTAATGTATCGCCATTTCCCTGCGCTTCAGTTTTCACTCAAATTTAATATTGTTTGCCCAAAAAAATAATGTAGTTAATTACCGAAGTCTAACAAAGCTATCATATCGTTAACCAGATCCTCTCAAATATAAACAAAACATAAAACTAGACAGTTGTATTATTTTAGCGTTTCATATTCGTTAATACCGTTGTATCTTCAAACATTAATTGACCAAACTGTAAACAAATGTGACATTTTATTCAAATATCCTCTTTCTCTTTGCGTTTAACATTAAACCGGGACGTAAATACAACCGCAATATTTCATTATAGTATTATGTGTTCTGCATACAACATTTCGGTAATCCTAAAGCGTTTCAAAATAAACCCTGTTTTTCTGTGAATAAAAAGCTCATTTATAGGCAAATTGTACTAACTACAAACAAATACTGAACTTATAATGGTCGTAAAAACCTGGCACAAAACCGTAATCTGTTTTTTCTACAGATTACAGGCATTTTGCTAGCTGGATTATCTTCAAATCGGTGTAAATCTTTTTGAGAATTTATCTTGTAAAACAGTCATTTACCATTGACTGAATACAATAAAATCCATATTAAGAATAAAAATAGTAGATCCGTAGTTTTACATTACATATTAATATGATCCTAAGAAAATGCTGGTGCCGGTCAAGCAGTCACCAAAGTAAATCAGCACAGGTTCAGGTCACTACTAGAAAAAGTTTAGTAGTAAGACAATATCGACCGGATGTGCTTTGCAGGGCACGTTAAAGCCGTCGGTCCCGGCTACCACTACGGTGTGGTTCTTTCTGTTCTTTCTCTAGGAGAAGTACTTTGATTAATTGATTATCATAAAGCTTTCGGGCTTATTTTAGAATTACGTTGTCATGACAAAGACTAGGTCTTAAACGAAATTATTCTAATCTACTTTCCTGTATGTGGCTACAACATATATATTGCTGCCAATCACGATAGTTCGCAGGCGTCCAAGAAATTTAAAATTATAATAGGTCTGGTGTTGTAAAATATGGAAGGACTTTACTGCTATTAACTACAATTCAATAAACTCTATCTTATTTATGATCCGGTGGGCATATATATATATATATATATATATATATATATATATATAT